>CAOLHI010004830.1:0-97113 GCA_948474755.1 Ctenosaura bakeri | reverse complement strand
CAGAAACTAACGTTGGAGTGTGCAACTCATGAAAAAGGTGGCAGGACTTTGCTTCAGGAGGAAGTGGGCAATACTGGAGCTTTTCATCTCCTTTGTTATTTAAAAGGAGCTATACAACTTATATAACAGTCAAAGATCTCTAATGAGGAAGTATTCGGCTCTCAATACAGAAAACATATTAAAGTTACAAAGCTGAGATCACTAGAGATGTAACATTTTGAGAATTTTTTGAGCCATAAGGAAAAACAGAAACTTGAAAAATGCAATATTAGCACCTTCTACAGGTTGAAAGTCACTTTGTTGCTTTAGGAGCACAAGCATAACTTGGTTTGGCATTAAATTATCATGATTGATATAATACAAAAACAATCCATTCAAAAGATAATTACAAATTCAACTTACTTTTTTAAATATTTATTTATTTATTTATGGTTACAAACGGAACTAGAAGGTTCTGAGCTGCAAAGAACCCCCCATACTATTAAGAACCTCTTTAGTTTTACCAATTTGAGGAGCAGATAAACAAATTCACAAACCAATTAAAAACAGATGAAATCATCAACATGAATAAAACAGGAAAAATATTTTATTTCTACTTGTTCTTCATAGTGTCAAATGCATTCATATAAAGACAGCTGAGAAAATGAAAACCAAAATCAGGAACTATAATGATTGGATGCTCTTCACAGGCTTACATGTAAGTCTTCTACTTGCATCATTTTTAGAAATTGTTTGGGGGCAGAAAATACATGAACATCTTGTTTTAGACACTATATTCAATACTCTGAAAGAGAATCTTTCATAATCCATTTTTTAAATCCTTTTTTAATTCATTTTTTTTCTGGAGTTAAAAATGATTTCAAGAAAAAAAGGGAGAAAACTTTTTTTTCCTGAACCCTCAAATCTCCAGATAGCAGGATAATTTGTTTTTCAATTATATTACCTGTTACTATATTTGTATTATTCCTTCCTCTCTCCCTCTCCCCTCTCTCTCAGTATTAGACTGTATGCCCTTGAATCATAGAGCTGGAAGAGACAACAAGGGCCATTGAGTCCAACCCCCTACCATGCATTCATAACACTCCTGACAGATGACCAACCAGCCTCTGTTTAAAAAATCTCCAAAAAAGGAGACTACACCACACTATGAGGCAGCATATTCCATTATTGAACGGCTCTAGACCATCAGAAAGTTCTTCTTAATGTTCAGGTAGAATCTCTTTTCCTGAAGTTTGAAGGCATTGCTGCTTGTGTTAGTCTCTGGATCAGGAGAAAACAAGCTTGTTCCATTTTCCATGAGACATTCTGTGACAGGGATTTTTTTTATTGCTCTTTTACTTGACAGTAACAGCTACACTGATAGTGCTGTTTAATAATTGTCATCATCATCTTATAATATTATATTATAATAATAACAATAGATCCAGCATGGTGTGGTGGTTTTAGCATTGCACTATGACTCTGGAGACCAGGGTTCAAATCCCTGCTTGGCCATGGAAACCCACTGGGTGACTGTGAGCAAGTCATACACTTATAGCAAACCCCTCTGAACAAATCTTGCCAAGAAAATGCTGAAACAGGTTTGCCTCAGGGTCACCATAAACTGGAAATGACTTGAAGACACACAATCACCACGACCACAAGAACAACAAAAAAGGGTGCATTACCACCACCGCCATCATCAAAGGACAATGATCTCCAGCTGAAAGAACATGTCTCAGAGTTGAGACAGGCTAGCCATGCTAATTTTAGAAAGTTTGGAAAAGATACTTCCTTTGACTGCATCTTCCAGAATTTGCCAGTCGGTATGGTGGCCATGATCACTGGAGAACTGCGGCTCTGCTACTACAGTGGCCAGGCCTCACATGTGTACTTGTGACAATCACATGCAAGCACCAAAACTGAGGAAGGTTCTTTGACCTCACAAGGAAAAGTAGGAGGTATTGGCTGCTAGGCATGGCAGAGATGAGCTAGCCCACATACCAAATGCATTCATTCAATGTATGGAGAAAGCCTGACACCCTCTTTTACCACCACAGTTATTGTCCAGTCAGTGCTCCTGGCTCTCACAAGTACACTCCCCACATAGGAGCCCAAATCTGAAACGATACGCGAAGGTTGGAATCAAGAAGAAAAAATAAGCAGAAAAGTGCACGTGTAATATAGTGATGTCCATGAAAGAAGTGTTTCCTTCAACAAACTATGGATGCTTTCTATATGACAAAATAAAGCAAAAGATTTCAAGGTTTGGGATATTTGGGCCATCCAGATGCTTTTGTCTATAATTAACCTAATTTGTTACCACTGACTAACCTGGGAGCACAGAACATCTTGAGCACTATTGCATTCTTATCCCTGATTTATTGCTCTAAAAGAAAAGATATAACTTCTATCAATATCTAGGGTTCAGTAATATAGTCAGCGATCACACTGTTATCATGAATAACTTCAACAAGGCAAGAAAAGGTCAACCAAGAATTTGTCCAGAGCACATCCTTGGAAGGTTCATTTCTCAGTTTTCATAGAGAAATATTTACTCACTTACTTATTTAATTTATATCTCACCTTTTTTCCAGTAGGGGACCCAAAGCAGATTACAATAGTCTAAAACAAAGTTCAGATAAACTCTTATTTTACAGAAATAAGAAAGCAAAATAAAAATAAAATAATTCTATTTAGAAAACACACAGTTAAAATATTTTTAAGCATATTGGAAATATTATCAAAAGGATAAAACATAAAAGTCCAGCACACCACATTGAAAGCATCCTTCTGTCACATGGTTTAGAAACCTAAGACACGTCTAAATAAAAAATCAAAATAAAAAAAAAGCTTACAGATAGAAAGTCAACACAGAGAGGGCCAACTGAACCTCCAGTGGAGGTGGATGGGGGACAAAAGTCCACTTGGTTATTTTTCCTTCCCTCTTTCCAAGGACAAGTTCATAAGCATTTAAGTTAGAATCTGCACTTTGTTGTGATTGTATAGATGAGAGAATGTCTACCATTTTCAGTCTGGAAAATGTCACAATACTAATTAAACTACCATTGTAGGCAGTCTAGAGATGGATTAACATCCAGCATATTGATAGAAATAAGGTGCTTTATTGATAGAAGAAAAGAAACTAGCCATGCTAGCTAGAAAATCTGAGAACTCATAGCCCGAAAACAAATAACTTTTCCAGGCTCTGTTGACAATATACATGTCAGTAGGATTTTCAGGTAAAGCATGAGTAAGAGCTTATGCCATTCTTACCTGGGAAGGGTTACAGACTGTCTACACATTTGGAACAGTCTTGGTCAATGGGGGGAATCTTATCAAGTGATAGTATCTCATCACAAGGGAAGTATTCAAGGTTTCCCTATACATGTTACTATGAAAAGGTGATTTGTTGTGGTGGTTGTGTATCATCAAGTCAGCTCAAACCTGTCATAGATTTTCTTGGCAAGATTTATTCAGAGGAGGTTTACCACTGCCTTCCTCTGAATATAGTTTACAGCAGGGCTACTTAAACTATTGGACATGCAGGGCAAGCAAGGTTTTTTCCCCAATTTGCCAGGGATCGGTACCATCTTTGTGCCCACTGACTACATCTGTTTCTTTCCTGGTAATGTTCCTTGGACCAGCGGTAAATAGCTTCCAAACTGGCACTGATCCACGGATCATCACTTTTGAGCATCAATGGCCTACAGCGCCTTGTACCCCCTGGCTGTCTCCTTTCCAAATATTCACTGACCCTGGCCCTGCTTAATTTCCAAAAGCAGTATCTGGCAACTTCAGGGTATTTTCGCTTTTGTGTGAGCGTGTGTGCGTGCACATGTGTGCTTAAGACAGCTTTGCACTGGAAGGAGAGGAGGAGGAGAGGATCTAACATAGAAGACATTCCATGCTTTTCCATGTAGTTGAAGAGTGGTCCAATATTGTTACAGAATGCTAGTAACATTCTACAAGTACAAATAATGTTCTCTTCCATGCCCGCAATTTGTCCCCATCCCCAGTCTGAAGATTTTTAAATGCAG
Organism: Ctenosaura bakeri; assembly: GCA_948474755.1. NCBI lineage: Eukaryota > Metazoa > Chordata > Lepidosauria > Squamata > Iguanidae > Ctenosaura > Ctenosaura bakeri. The sequence continues at coordinate 93,094 of CAOLHI010004830.1, read as the reverse complement.
ATGAAAGAGATCTGCAACACCTTAAACACATTTTATGTGGCATATATTTCCTATGTGCTTTATCAGATGCATGAACTCCTCGTTGTTTTTGCTGCGATGGACTACCACAGCTACCTGAAAATGTTGGCTGCCTGTACGCCAAAATAATCATTGCAGTTATAAGGGAGATGCCATGACTCAAATCTAAAGGGAAAGAGATAAAGGAACTGTTTTCTGATCTTTCTACCAGTTGGAATACATTAGACTATGAAGGGAAGTAGCAAGCATGCTGGAAGGAGGAACTTAACTCATCTGACTAACCCTGGAAAAAACTTTCCCAGTTCCACATTTAAGCAAACCTCTTCCCACCAGCTGCTTCTCCCTAGCAAACTGCCCTGCCCTGAAGGAGAGGATGAGGTTTTGAAAAGGAAACGATGAGGTTTTAAAAAGAGAAAAAAGGGGGCAGTTGCAGTTGTAATTGCATCCTGGGTATGTTAGCGGTCCCTAAATTGGTACCCTCCAGATGTTTTGAACTACAGCAACCATGATTGCCCATGATGGCTCAGAACAATGAATTGTAATCTAACAGGTCTGGGCAGACAGAGGGAGATGAGAACTACAGTTTACATCTAGAAGGTGCTACACTGGAGAAGGCTAGTGCGTGTTTCAAATTTCTATGAGTTCAGTCAAAATATTTATCTTTTATATTATTTCCACCCCACTCTAGGATCCTTGGGGAAGTTACCTTTTTGGACCATAACCCCCCATTCCTAGCCAGCACCAAATGGCAGAAGCAATGCTGGTTGGGAATTCTGGGAGTTATGGTCCAAAAAACTAACTTCCCCAAGCTCTGCCCAGGATTGAGTACATGAGTGAATCTGCCACTAGCTCTCTACAGTCTTTACATATGAGTGCATTAAGTAAGAGCTGACTTGTGCACAACCAGGGTCATTACACATAATAAATGCTATGGAAGCATTCTCTGATTTGTGTGCCTGCTTACTATACAAGACTTATGAACAGCATTCCTTTATCACATGAGCGGTCCTGGTCAATGCAGGGAATCCTATCAAGTGATGGCTTCATCATGTGACCTAGTCCTCCAGTAATATTTGTGGGATCTAATACTGGCATCACACAGTCTTTGGTCTTCAAAAGCACTGTGCTTGCCCCAGCCAAACACTGGAGCCAAGTTCCCGTCACATCCTAGTCAGGAGAAGAAGGAAAATAAAAGTGGAGGGAAATACAAGGGAAATGTTGCTCTTTCAGCATTTCTGTTGAACCTGGAACACCCCTCCTGACAAATCCCTCCATTTCATTATGGCAAGGAGGGGGGAATCAAGAGGTTCCCCCAAGTGTTATTAGATGGGAAGTCCCAGCAGTCCTAGGCAGCATAAGAAAACTGGGAGCTGTGGCTGAACAATATCTGGAGGACTGCATAATTCCCACCACTGCACTGAGGCTTACAGAGATGAACTGCAACCCTTCCTCCTCTGCAGTGGGAAAGAAACAGCTCGCAGCATGACCAACAGTCACAGTTTATGGGAGATATACTCTAAAACATTTCAAGGGCAAGTACCTTGAAACTTGGAGGAGCTTTCTCCCCCAACATCACTCTCGAAAAAGATCACATTAAAGAGTGAGAGAATTCAACCGGCATTCCTAAATAATATCAGCAATATGGCTCCTAGACTTTAGCTCTGCAAACATTTGCCTTGCCTGTCCACCATGCTCTCCTCCTCAGAGATATTTTTGGCAAATGTCACCACCAGGATATTAAAAAGGACCTTTAACATTCTACAAAAGAGAAGTGCCACTTGAGCCCCTCCAAATGTTGTGGGACTGATACTATCTGACCCTCACTATTGGTTTTGCTGACTAGGGCTGCTGGGAGTTGTAGTCTGACAACAGTTGGAGCGCAACAATTTGTCTACTCCTGCTCCTGATCTTGGAAGGGGGGTTTTTTTGGTGGGGGGGAGAAACTCCCTGAATATCCCAGCCAATATGATTAAAGACATGACTCCCAACATGAAGAGTCTTCAGCTGAACCAGTAAACTAGCTGGACTGAGACGTGGTGCTAAAGCAGATATGAAAGCTATCTGTGGTAATCAATTTTTGTCATGGCTGTTTCTCATAAATGCAGTTACTCTACAGTTCAGTCATATAGCTAGTGACTCACTTGAGAATTCCTTGCCATTTTTTTCTTTAGTTGAGAATCACAGTGCAAAGCAAAAACGCAAAGAACAAGATACTGCCATAAACTCTGGAAGTTAACATATAACCTTTTGTGGTGTCTTTAAAATAGAGACCGCCCTGTCTTGTAGAGCAGCCTTTCCAAACCTTGCTACTTCAGATATTATTGAGTTGTAACTCCCATCATCCCTAGCTCATGCTTAATTGTAAGGGAAGATGGGATTTTTCAGTACAACAGAGCCACAGAATTCAGAATGGCTGCTCTGTAAACACATCTGCATATTTTGAGCATGACATGCACATATTTTCGTTGTTGTTGGTATTTTTATGAGCCTTCAAGTTGACTTTCAGGTCAGTTTTCTTGACAAGACAATTCAGACACAATTCAGAGGAGGTCTGCTACTGCCTTCCTCTAAAGATGACAGAGCATGATTTGCCCATGGTCACCCAGTGTGAGTTTCTTTGGCTGAACAGGGATTCAAATCCTGGTCTACCAAAGTCCTGAACTTCAAGATGGTTCTCAGCAACTACTCCAAATGCTGTAGTTCACTCAAGAATTTGAGCAAAGCAGACTTGCATTCTCCAACAAAAATTTTCACAGCCAAATTACTAACCAAGTATGGATAGCCAAAATGTGAGTGCCAGCATTACACACAAAGCAGCATCTAATATAAGGTGGGGATCATATGGGCCTATAGATATATGCTGCACCATTGGCTATTGCCCTTGGGACTGGCAATCCTACAATTTCCAGATAGCCACCTGATTCCCTAGCTCTGACCTAGTAGAGAAAATGAGGAGTTCTTTGTATGGTGAGGAAACAGACAATGCACATCCAGTTTCAAACTACATTTGAAAAAGAGGAAAAGGCCCTTCCCCATTCTCATTTAGAAGGCACAGCCTTTTAAAACACCATCTAACCTTCTTCCACCATTATATAAGTCCAAAGTTCATATGAAGCCATTGGGGTGAATCATGCGCAGCAATTTACAAATAAACAGGGAACACTTCATGAACTTTCAAGGTCAATTCTCCCACCCTCCCATGATATGTAATCTGGAGAGGCTGGTGCATAAATACTCTGCCTTATAGTAGCTCATGAGCAAATTAGATTGTACTGCAGTTCCTTTCTGAAGTGGCATGTACCTTACTCATCAGCCATTTAGCTGGCCATTTAGGTTAAATGAAGTAAACATGCCTCTTAGTAAGGGGCATGCAATCAGTCCAGAAACTTTAATGGTGGCCCATGACAAACAGCCAGAATAATTTTATTTCTGATCATTCTCTAGTCTCCAGAGGTAAAGTCAGAAAGGCCCTATAGCTCCTACTTTGGGATTCCCATAACATATTTACATATCTTTCAAATGTCCCAATTTGGCAGAGACACTACTAATTAATCATTTGTTATCCCATTTTTTCATCTGCTTTTAAAATGTCCCAGTTTCTCTCTTATTCTTTCCACTTCTCCCTTTGTCCTTGTCTTATCTCCATTGATGCAAACTGGCTTCGAAGTATAAAAGTAGTTTGTACTCAATCAACTCAATGAGGGAGGAGAGGAGGGGATGGAATATTGCCCTTCCTAATAGGCTCCGGCAAAAGCAAACTGCTGCACTGTCTCCTAGCTTGTATGCTCTTCTCCTTTAATAGTTTTGCCATCTTGACCACACTGATGTTGCTTGGCTAGATATGTCCCATCTGTGAAACGTTGGAGGGTATGCATTTATTGACTCAATATGTCAATTGCCCGTTATTCCTCATAGACCTGCATACTGTCTGAAGTAGAACTCAGAACTACTTTTTAGACTACAGATCTCAGAATTTCTCAATCAGACTAACAACTTTTGTGATTCCAAGAACCAAAAAAGCCAAAAGTGGCTTTTTTTGATCTGTCATCAGAAATAACAATGCTTACAGTCTTCCTAGAAATGAGCCATGTCACCATTGTTGGAATTTGGGGGCCAGTCTACATATTCCATCTCATGGGATGTAAATACAATGAAAAGTAGTACTAAGGAGAGCTATATTTTTTGGCAGAGATTAGAGCTTGGAAATGTTACACTTTGGACTACAGCTCCCAGAATCCCCCAGGCAGCATGACCTGTGGCTGGTGAAGAATGTTGAGCATTGTAGTCCAACATCTGGATGGGCCCATTTTGCTCACCCATGCCTTAAGCATCTCCTTCCTGATATTCTTTCACTTAAAAATGCAGCCTCCTAAGAGAAGGCTTTGGAAAAAAATAAATATAGGTATTTGTGCCGAATACAATTTCAATTTGAAAAGTTTTAGTGTACATGTATGGCTCTCAATGATTACTAGCCCCGACAGCTACATGTAGATATCAGGACTGGTAGTCATTGAGAACATACCTTTGAGCGGTAGGGTCATATTGCACCCATGGACTGCATGTTCGCTTTCCATAAGTATCTGGCTGGCCATTGTGAAAAATAAGTTGGACTTTTCATGTATTACACTGATATTCTGACTTTCTGTCAATGAGCTCAAGGCAGCATACATGGCTTTCCTCCTTGCGCCTTCTCCCCACAACAGCTCTCTGAGTTAGGACAGGTGGAGAAGAACTGGCCAACCCAACATCACACACAACGGTGTAGTGGAAAACTTTGACACACTGGTCCTTATCATGACAGTCTTTTGGCAGTACTTGTGAGGAATACTTGTGAGGAGAGGCAAAACTACAGATGGCTTTTGCCATTTGGAGACTGAAGGTAAACTGAGAGGGAAAAGGCAAGTACTGGGAGAGCAGATGATAGCATCATTCCTGATAATAAAAAAGACTCAGGACTTCAACCCTGAAAGCCCTACCTCCACTATATCACTGGCTCACTTATGACCAGAACTGGGATCTCCCAGGCCATTTCCATTAATAGCGCCATGATTCCACTTTCAACATCCTATGGAATCCTGGGGTTTGCCGGCTGGCCCTTCCCGAATCTGCAAACCCCAGGATTCCATAGAATGTTGAAAGTGGAATCATAGTGCTATTAACAGTCTAGTGCGGAAATGGCCCCAGTCTCTCAATATAGACATGGACTTTGATCCAACAAGACACATACATTATTCTTAGGAGTATGAATTGTGTGCCCTCTGTCACTAAGGGTTGTAAAACATGTACCATATCTGTGATGGCTTGATGTGGTGCCCATGTGATGTGATGCCCATGTGAGTGGGGCAGGGAATCTGTTCCAGCTTTTAGTTTGAATTTTAAAGGATCTGTCTCCAAAATGAGTTTAGCATCTCTAAAAGCTCCTTTAAAGTTTGGAGTAAAATTTGGAAGGGATTAACTGCCCCACAGATATAGGAATCACCAGCCACAAGTGTTTCATACAGTTAGAATGGTAAGGGGGCAAGATTGGTTGCAGTCACATAACATTTGCACAAACATAAAATTTGCACAAATTCAGGTTTGCCGCTCTATAATGTGCCAGTGTGGTGTTGCAGTTAGAGCTGGACTAGGGGTCGAGGAGAACAGAGTTCAAATCCATGCATAGCCATGGAAACACATTGGGTGATCTTGGGCAAGTCAGACTTTCTCAGCCTCAGAAGGCGGCAATGGCAAACCTCCTACTCTGAATAAAACTTGCCAAGGAAACTCTATGTCCATTTCCAGCTAAACTGTTATAGTCTATTATTCCATTTTCATCATCCTGTGGAATTCTGGGGTTTGTAGTTTCCTGAGGCCAAAGAGCTCTCTGGCTGAGAATTCTAAATGCCCCTCCCTAAACTGCAAACCCCAGGATTCCATAGGAGGTTGAAAGTGGAATAATAGCACTATAACAGCACAGTGCAGAAATGGTCTATAATAGGTTTACTTTAGGTGACAGCTGACTTGAAGGCACATAACAATAATAACAACAACAATATGTAACAGACCCAGACAATGGTATAATTTCTACCTTTCTCCCCTCTCCAACCAAAGCCCTGTACCTTTCATTGTGTCACAGTAATCAGCTTTGCTTTTTTTTTTTTTAAATAGTTTCACAGTATAACTTCTGAATCTCATGCATCAGTTCAGCAAAGAACTACCAACAGTTTTATGGCACTTCTAATCAGAAGCATTTGCTTTCAGGAAGAACATAAAAGACTTATACTGGGATGAACACTGTGGAATTCTCCAGATGTTGCTCAGACTGCAACTCCTAGCATGCTTCATCATTGGCTGGGGCTGAAGGGACATGCAATTCGACAATATACACTTTGCCATCCCTGATTTAGAAAGTTTTGTTGCATGAAAATGCACTCCCTTCATGATAAGGCTATAGGAGTAGTCTTATGCTAAGACTAAGTCAGGTGAATTGCCTTCCACCATTACTATCAGAAGCTGGAAGGAATAGGTAATATGGGTTATATGCAGCAAACCGTGCAACAGATTGATCTGAAAGACTGGACTAAGGATAGATTATGCCAATTTTGGTAAATAAAGTGTAAGAAATTGATTGTTTATAAGACTTTAAATTTTAAGATGTCCAGCAATTTGACAGGTATTTCCTAAGGGTTTTTTTTTTTCCCTCACAGAAGTTTTCTCCATTTGTACAATGTGTCTTTTGGGAAACCATTTGCTGCATTAGGCCAGCATAAAAGTGTGGTACACACTTTGCTCCAGCAGTAGTGTAAATATTTTGTAGCTTTTATTGGAAAAAGTAATTTCCCAGCCCATTTTTGACTAAAGAGTTCACAAGGTTTTTCCCCAGGCACACTCAGTCGGAAACTGTTTGGCTTATCTGGTGAACCTTATGTATGAGAGGTCAACCGGGAAGGGGTAGAATAAGAGTGAACATGGCTAGTTGCCTGGGATACAGGAAACTATTTTATTTATCTGAAGCATGCCTGAGCGTACAAGACATAAAAACATTTCAGGCATTAAATATAAACCAATAAAAACATTTTAAAATAGTCTAAAACAACTTTTTAAAAATAAGTTAAAAACCATACACATTTGAAACAGCCATGGTTATCATCTCTGGTTTAATGAACTAAAGCCCATGCAAAGCAACATAGCCTTAACTACCTTCAAAAAGTTCAGAAGGGCTGGTTCCTGCCTGACTTCTCTTGGGAGGGACTTCCAAAATCAGGGTTCTACTTCGGAGAAAGCACTGCCCCATGTAATCTCTCACCTCTGAGAATGATGGGACAGGTAATAAACTACAAAGGAAGGTAGAATTGTCAGGTCATGTGGATAACTGGGAGAAAGCAAGGTTTCCAAGATGGTAAAGGAATGGCAGTCCTAATTGTATTTTAAATACATAATTTATACAGTTGTTATACAATGGTGAGAGGCCATTTTTCAGTCCAAGGACCAAATTAGCTCTGGACAAAAACATTTGGGGATTTATTGCTTACCGAGATCCTGTTAAATACACACACTCATACACTCTCTCTCCCCCCCCACATACACACATTGGCCATTTCTGCACTACACTGTTGTAGTGCTATTATTCCACTTTCAACATCCTATGGAATACTGGGATTTGCAGTTTATAGAGGGACATTTAGAATTCTCAGCCAGAGAGTTCTTTGGCCTCAGTAAACTACAAACCCCAGAATTCCACAGGAAGCTGAAAGTGGAATTATAGCACTATAACAGTGTAGTGCGGAAATGGCCATTGTTGGAATATTTGGTCCACCTGATGTTCCTCTCCAAAAGCAACTTGAAGACATTAAAGCAATAAAGGAAAATGAGTATATTATGAGTTACATAGCATGTGACTTTTGTTAGGCAGTTGTGATAGTTACAGTCTCTCTTGCATGTCATCCCACAAAACCCTCCCCCAACTCTCTTATTTGCCATCTCTTTTCAACTATGGAAAGGACTGTGTGTGCCACCTGAATTACTCTTCTGTTGGCAGATATTTAACTCAGACAAGCTTTCTATATTTCAGGACTCTCCTGAGAGAACTAGTAATGACTAATCCCCACTAGTCACAAAACAGTAGCAGTAGAACCAAGCCAGTCACAAAATGATGCCAGATGGTTTGGCAAGATTGGTTGGTATTTGCTGATACCATTTGTATTGCTTTCTACTTTCTCTTTGGAAATTCTAATCCCTCTTCTCCAAGGCATCCTAAAATACCTTTTGCTCAGTTCACCTTGGGATGCAGCATCTTTCAGTTAAACTGATATATCTGTCATTGTTTGAATAAAGATAAGATAGTTTTTACAATGCATAAATAAAAGATGCCTGCTGCATACTAAATTATATATGATACACTTGTGTTCTTGTATTCAAAAACAGCAAAGTTACCCACACTAGCTAAACACCAGCAAGTGAACTCCAGCTTGGGGCAAATGGTTTGGGGAATATCTGTGCTGCTAAGTTTTCCTAGTGTTTCCACATTCTCTAAAAGGGCAAGCAACTCAAGGAAGCTCCAAGGATCATGTTTATGGCCTGGGAACTTCCAGGAGCCACATGGAATACCAAAAACAAGATGCCTGGGAGTCTACTTCTGTTTCTCAAAAATTGGTATTGTTATATTAAACGGTACATCAACTTTTTATGTGAGAAATTCAAACAGGAAGGTCTTGCAACCATTTTAAAAGGTAAATGGTTGCATTTGGAGGCTTCTAGGAGCAGCAGCACACACACTCTTTTTCTGGCTGAAAAAATGTTCACCTGGAGGTGTTGAGGGCCACAAAACATTTCGGGGGGGGGGCAGCTGATTCCAGGACCAAACTTTGCCCACTCTGCTCAAAAACTATAGTCTCAACACCACTACTTTCATCAAGAGTTCCCCTAATACAATTTTGTCTTTTGTAATCTATGGTTAAGTTATAACCAAAGCTTTATTTGGTGCACATCTATACAGACTCCAGCTCTTTTAGACTCCCAGCTTATTTGCTGCACATCTGTGTCGACTCCAGCTCACTTATGGAATATCGCCTCAGTTGTGACAAGATCATACACATGGTCGAATACATAAGGGATTGTAACTATATGATATTCTAATGACATGATTATAATGCCATGGAACTGAAATACAAGAAAAACAGTGGACATCACTTCAGTGGACCATTAAAAACAAACTGGGTAGGAAAACAGACACTGTAGCACTGTTCAGCTAATTAAAATATCTAGGGCTAAATCCAACATTAGCTCCAGCCAGAGCAAACCCACTAAAACCAATAGGGCTTGTTAATCACTATTATCAGGCCCATTCATTTCAACAGATCTGTTCTAGTTGGGCTTAAAATTGGATTTAATCCCATGACTTTTAATTAGTTTATTAATGAAACAATATCTGAGTTACCTAACTGAATTCCAATATTAGTTCCAACTAAATTCAAATTTTAATTAGGATGGCATACATTTTGAAACAGTGATAGTTCAAAATAGTTCTCCTCAATAAAGCCCAAGACTACCTGACCTTACTATAAATCAGGTAAACGTAAAGGTACTTTCATTTTGAAGAGTGTTTTAATGCTGCCTGTACAGTATAAGCCAAACTGTACAAAGATTTTGTATTGGTGTTTTGTACTGTTTGCAGTATTTAGTGAGACGAGTGGGGTATAGCAGTTTTAGTGTTGGACTACAACTCCGGAAACCAGGGTTCAAATCCCGCTCAGCCATGGAAACCCACTGGGTGACCTTGGGCAAGTCATATTCTCTCAGCCCCAGAGGAAGGCAAAAGCAAAAACTCTCTGAACAAATCTTGTCAAGAAAACCCCATGATAGGGTCACCTTAGGGTCACCACAAGTCCGAAACGAAGGCACACAGCAACAACTATAGTATTTAATATTAATGGTAGATTTGTACAGTTCTGCAATGGTAATTTGAACTGGAAGTATAATCTGCTTTGATTTAGAACAGAATAAAAATAAAAAGCAATAATTAAAATCTATAAACAATAAAACAAATTATAAAGGAAATTAATAACAAAAAAGATAAAATAAAATTAAAATTAAAGACAAAAGATATAAGTTAAAGAAAAGTTGAATGTATAATTTAAAAAAATCTCTTTCACACCTGATTATGCAGTGCACTTTCATTGGTTATAAGCAATCTGACTACAGTCAATTTGGTATCCTTTCTCCAAATCAGCAGATGCAACAAATGTGTTAACATGTAATATCTATACAGGCCTCCAAAATGCCTTCCAACCTGTAGCCAACAGCAAGATCTTCTCTTATGTTGGCTCACTGGTGAGAGTACACATGGACAAATTAAAAAAGAATGGTAACCCAGAATTGCCATTATTTTTTCCTGAAGTGGGATCTGAAAGCTCTGTAGTGATTTCCAGAAAAGGTTCCCTTTGATCAATACATTTTAAGCAGAAAATTAGTATACTGTATACAGTATCATAACATGAAAACTGTGAGCCCTAAACCAGGGCGTTATTACTGTACTTTGGTCAATAAGCAAGGCTTCTTAAAAAAAACACAACCAATTCCATTCTTAGAAAATATTTAAAAACCCAAGCGCTGGGCCAAATACAATTGCTCTCAACTGTTCCACAACTCTCCCATATAGTGCCTGAACAGAGCTCATAGAACACCAGACATTTTCAGATCACAGTCTGAGAACATCTCGTCTCAAGAAACTGTGGAATTTCCCACTCAAAAGCATTCTAGGGCAGTTCTTCTCAGACTACTTGTTATCAGGAAAGGGCATTTTTCCCAGAGTGGTACCATATTTCTGCCCACTAAATACAACTGTTTTTCTTTCATTCCTGGAAACACTCAGCAGACCAGCAACTCAGGGCCCACAAACAGGCATCAGTCCCAGAGACCACCACTTTGAGTAGCACTGTTGTATGGGGAACTTTTCACAGGTAAACAGTTCTCACCTTTTTGTTTGGAAGATTCCACAGATACCCATGGTAAGAATGTAATTCTTCACTAATCTCATTCTTGAAGGAATAAAGGAATAACTTTAGATATTTTATCCCTACAGCAACAAAGTCTTTGATAAGTGTGCAGTTTTTGAATACTATTCACAGTTCAGGATTTATTCTATACAAAATTCATATGTGGTATTTTTGTGCACAAAACAATATTTTCAGTGCAGAAAACAGTGCCTTCTGTGCAGAAAATAATAATTCTGTGCAAATATATTATCTTCTGTGCAGAAAAAGCTCCACCACCACCAAGTTGTATAACATTATGAGCTACATTGCATTGGCACACAAATCACATACTCAACAGCCATTTCAGGACTGGATTGTCTCCTAAGCAAATTCATGAGGATTTTAATTGTTTGAAGCCAGGACACAGCAAAGTTCTATCACCAACTGAGTCAAAAGATCAAGCTCTAACATTCATTTTTAATTAACAGCAGGGATGGAAGGAAGGGTTGGGAACAGAAAGTGTGCCCTGTCCAAAAGAGAAGATAAAATACTGTGATAGACCACAATGTACGTATCTGTGCATGCAATTCAAATGGGAGTTAGATTATAAGCCTGAGGGCTGGGGCTGTTTTCAAGTGTTAAGGCGCAGATGTTCATCTGTCAAGTACTTTGGAAATTAATAAATATTATTCACTCCAAATTGTAAACACTGTGATCCCAATCCAGCTAAAGTTAGCAATGACGAAATCTCATGGGTCATAAGAGAACTTGTTACATTAAATGGGTGTAGGATAGAGACAGGCATAATGTACCTGGGGTGACATGCAACCCCAAAGACTGTATTTGCAGGCCCCAATTTCTGTAGACTGCCCCTTTCCTGCTCCCCCCGCACCAAAGGCTGACTACCTCTCCTGGAAGCCTCCAGAAGTAGCAATTCACATTTGAAATAGATTTCAGGCTGTCCCCTGAACTGTTTGTATATATATAAAAAAATTCCCTCCAACATTTTACAGATGAAGATTGGGACACATGTAGCCAAGCAACAGCAGAGTATCTGGTCCACACGACAAAAGTTCTTAATTGGCTAGAAGTGGCTGCAGCAGTTTGTTTTTGCCTGAGCCTACTAGGAAGAGCAAGGTCTGCCCCTTTGTGTCCACTCTCAAAATTGAGTTAATTTAGCACAAATTAACTCTGCACTTTGAACTCAATCTGCAGCAACTGAAGTAAATTGAGGGTTAAAGGAAAGTAGGAGGAAGAGAGAGAAACTGGGATATTTCAAAAGCAGCTGAAACACTGGGACAATAGAGGATTAATCAGAACTGTCCCTGCCAAATTGTGATAGTTAGAACCAGTGGTGTTCTAGCATAAACAGCACCTAAGGCAAGCACAGGAGTTATGCCTCTACCTTCTTACCCCATCCCCACCCCTATATGCATGGTTTTTTTTGTGCCCTCCTTGCATTGGAACCCAGGACACACGTCCCACTTGCCCCACCCTAGGTATACCTCTGTTTGGAAGGTATGGAACAGTCTGAATTTTTAAAAAAAATGAAATGAGACTTCCAGCCACTTCTAGTTTTGTTTTTGTTTTGTGTTTTTCATTTTGTCAGTTTGTGCAGAGGGTCCTGGGGACAGAAACTAGGGCCAGAGCTAGATGCTGTTGGAGGTGCAAGGGTCAGAGCCATCTCTGCCACTAGGCTGGGAAAGGAAACCTCCTTGGGCAGCATACTTGGGGCATCACAAAGGAGTAGCAAATAGTTACTTGATTTACTGTTGCCACATTTTTTTCTGCCAGAGATAGGAAGAGGTGTTTACAGAATTTTCTGCTTCATGTGCCAAAGTAACTTGGCTGGCTTTGGAGACTACACATCTTGACTTGGTTGGTGGGGGTGGGGAAGAGGTGCCATTTGATGCTCAACCTCCAACAGCAAAATGTATTCGGTCAGCCCTGTTGTGGCTACTGCTACCGACAGCAACCTGTGTTTTTTTCTTCTTTCCAAGCAACAGCACTGTGCTAAGATTTTTCTTACACCCTACAAGAAACAGCCAATGGAGTCGTAACAGGGCCAGAGAAACATTGCCTGGTAATGTTTCCTTCTGGTCCCACTGCCTCTCTTAGTCCCCTGCAGGCCTCCTGCATACTCAGATAACTCTGTCCATTCTCTCTCTTGCATGCAGTTGCCTTCTCACCATTCCACCCTCTGCAATGGCCTTCAAATCCCTTTCAAAACCCAACTTTCCCCCTTAGGTCATAAACAAGTCAAGCCAAACTAAACTAAATGTACATTCCCATCACCTTCTATTGCCTTCCTCGCTTTAAATTCTAGACCTGTTTGGGTACATGGACTTATCCTCCAATGCTACATTACTGGCATGAACAAATGAAGTCAGATTGCAAGTGTTGCTACTGGAAGAAGAGACACGAAGTCATAGTTTTCAGCAGCTGCCACATCTCTTTTGAGAGCTCTGGCTCTTACCCAACAGCAGCTTTTCAGGGTCTCACCAAATGTCTACACAGCCCAACAACCTCTTTTCCACAGAGACCAATCAGATGCTTTCAAAAAGTCAACAAGCAGGTCATAAAGACAAAACACACCTCTTGCTCTTCTTTCCTGCTTAACTTTAGCTGGATTAAGGTATGCATTAGGGTACATTCTTTTTAAGGCAAGGGAAAAGATCTTTCAAGCAGGGACAGAGATCAATATTATTGGTCTGAAACTCCCATCAGTCTGAGTGAGGGATAATGGGAACTGTAGTCCATCAAGATGTAAAGGGAAACACAATCCCCACTCTACTGATGGGGCCATTTCCGCACTATATTGTTATAGTGCTATTACTCCACTTTCAACATCCTATGGAACCCTGGAGTTTGCAGTTTAAGGAGGGGCATTTAGAATTCTCAGCCAGAGAACTCTTTGGCCTCAGTAACTACAAAACCCCGGAATTCCACATGATGTTGAAAGTGGAATAATCGCACTATAATAGTGTAGTGCAAAAATGGCCTAAGTGTTCAACAGGAGTACTCAGATGATCCAAATGAATTTTAGCTCCATCTCTATGTATACTCATCTAACATAGTTCTTACCTCCCTGCAGACACATGCATTTGGGAGTGGGGTGTAGGCTTTAAAATCAACATCTCTTTATAGCTTCAAAATCCACAAATGAATGCATGACTGTACTATGTGAAGTATTTACAATATCAAACAATTCTCCCACCAAAAAAATGTGGAGGAAAAATTCAAAGGACAAGCCATTAACACATGAGCCCATTTTTTGCCATGAGCTAAAGGTGTTTTATCTCTTTGCACAGACTTAGTCAGCACACGTGTCTGCACTGAGCACTTAGAAAGGAACTCGAATGAAACATTAATCTGTCCATTTGGGGATTTTAGTGCTGATTCTCTCTGTCCCCTTCAGCCAGCCAGCAGGGTATTGGTATCTAGTGCAACACTGCCTGCCCTTCACTGCAGTCTTCATTCGGAAACAGAATCAGCAGCTGGTGCTGTCATGTGGGGGATTAGGCAGGCGTTAAGGCAACACAAAGGGCAACATTCAGCAATTGGGAAAGGGGCAAAATAAGAATCCCCTCAGATGGATTTAGAGATCTGGAATTCCTGAAAGGCAGAGAATGCTTGCTTTCCCTAAAGTTTAGCCCAAGCCCAAGCTGTTTAAAACAACTCCAATCAGTTAAAGCCTTAGACAAAGCTTTTCTATATTCAAAGGAAAGGGAAGGAAAGGAAAGGAAAGATATTTACAGTGGTAAATTCTGAAGTGCAAATATTCATCAAAATAATTCTGATATCCATGGTCCAAAAATACAGACAGTTGTGTTGATCCATCTCTCTTTCTCTCATCTTCTCATTCTCTCATCTCTCTATCTCCTTCTACAGATTAGGGAAGACCAGGTTATAGCAGAATGCCTGGACTACTTCAAGAAACAGGCACCCCTTTATACACATGAGCAAGTTCTCCCACCAGAGGCAGATTCTTTATCCAAGGGGTATCCAGGGGATACCCCCTTTCATATCCAGGGAGAGAAACCAATGGGCTCCCCACCACCACCACTGCTCCAGCTGGAATGACTGAGTCTCAGAGGAAACCACCATAAAAGGTTGCCCAGCTCTTCACTTGCTCTACTTCTGTAAAATGGGGCTGGGGTGGGTGGTAAATGTTATCAACCCTTGGAGAAGTCAGAGAGAGAGTCCTACAGCACCTCTCTTTTTCCTGGGGTGTTTTTCTCTCGACAACACCGAGAAGCTTGTGTGTATCACCTGCAGCCACACAGAGCTCCCAACACTGAAGGCCCTGGAGCACCATCTCCCCTGTGGCACCAAGGTTGGATTGATAATCCTAGGTTGGCGGGTAGCTGTGGAGGGTATGGAGCAATGCATTCACTCCAGGTACCCTGCTACTGGATCCCTATAGGTTACCTTTTCTATTTTCCAGTGGAATCAGAACTGATTAGAAGATTGCTTCCCATTTCATTTAACTACTTTGGCGGCTTGTTAAGCCAAGAATTGCAGGATTTAGAGCCTCAATTCTTCATTTATCTCTAAAAGAAAAAAAATGCAAAGGATTTTCCTTGTAGGACTCCAGTGGCCACTCTGATTTCTGTGCACATCTATACAAACCCCCCCTTGAGATGTTTGAGGAGTTTCTTTTCCTAGCACCAGGAAGAAGCTCCCCTCCCTACTGTGTGGATTGCAGCTTTGTTTAAAAGGAACACTGAAATCTGAGAAGCTGGGGCAGCAGACTACCTCATCATCCCTGCTAATCAAAAGGTCCCCTAGTTCTTTGATCCTGCAAGCCCTGCTTTCCTCACACCACTAGAGGTACAGTTGCAGAAATACAGTTATTTCTCTGTATAGATTCTTCAGCACATGACTTGTAATACTCTCTTCCTTCTCATCACACTATAGTTGTTGAATGCCTAAGTGTTAAAACACAAATGGCTAATGCATGCAGAACTAATGGCAGGGGATAAGCAAACTGCCCCCTAATCTTACCAAGACCACTTCTGATGCCTATTTATTTTAACATGATGTTCTTAAAATGCTTTTCACAAAAACCCAAGCAGTGAGTATTCATAGCCTGTTAAAGGGCCAGATACCTAGGATTGCCACCAAAGTTGGGGGGAAAATAAAATAAAATCCAACTTATCTGCTCTGGCATTTTAACCAAAACTCTGGAAAGTTACTTTTGAACTACAGCTTCCAGAGTCCTCCAGCCATGATGGCTGGAAGAGTCTGGAAGTAGTAGTCAAAACAGTGAGCATTAAGAGTAGCTATATATGCAGTGGTTAAACTTTTTGCTGATTGAACATAGGCATCATCACCTACTAATACCGGAAGATCAAGCAGCTGATAGTCAAAAGCTGATAACACCAAACTGATGTCTTTCCTGCTGGTACAGCTGACTCCATTTTCATGCAACTATGTGCTAGCTACAGATTTCTCTATAGACTTTGCACAGAAGCTGAGAATCATTCTATCCCTAATTCATTATGCAGCTTTGGACCAGAAACACTGCTGTCAATAAAACAGCAAGGAAGGGGAAGGCAGAGTCAGAAAACATTGTTGGGAAACAGCAGAGGCCAAACCTGCCAGGGATGTTCCAGATCCTTTTGCTCACTGTTTAGATATATTTCCTCTAATGAATTTGAGTCAATATACATAGCATATCTGCTCCACCCTTGATCCCCACAAGCAAACCTCCGAGGTAGGTCAGACTAAGAAAGAAACTAACCCAAAGTCACAAAATGTCCTGGCTCAGTATTGACTTGAACTTGGATCCATCATATCTCAGTGAAGCTCTCCAATAACAACACCACACTGTCCACACTCCATTTTTTTGTAGCTGAGAATACATAAGCCCTGCCCAATCATCCATAGTTTCCCATCATTACTTGCCTATCCAATCCCCTCTGTCATGTCCCTGCTCCTTCCGTGAAGAAGACCAAAACAATTTAGACAAAGAAGTCTGCTCTACATTGGCTGGCTTTTTGTGCAGTTTTGGACCCTGGTCACACAGGGTTCCCTACCTCAGATGTTGTCATCCACAATGTGGTAGTGAAAACAGGTGAGCAAATCTCCTCACCCTTTTCTATCAGTTAGGGAATCTCTGAACAAGACTAGACCTGCTGTCAAGGAAAATTATGTATATTTTAAAATACAACCATCAACTGTAACAGAGTCAAATAAAAGCATCCACTGCTCATTCATATCAAATGGGGTGGCCAACTGTAGCCCTCATGAGGCTGCTGGACTATAAGTTCCATTAGGCTTAACCAGCATATCAAATGAAGAGAGATGATGGGAGTCATAATACAACACCACCCAAAGGACCACGTGTTTCCTTACCCCTGTACTTTTGGCTCAGCAATTCAAACACAACAGTCATGTACGTCAATAACTGACATGTTCATTTTTCACCTTTCAGAAGTTTTTTTTTTAAATGTAGGAGAGCATTTATTCTCTCAGAGTAAAATGCCACGCAGTCCACGAGAAGGTACAGCACGTGATTATCCTGTTTCGATTTTAATGCTGTAATTTCCCACTCAAAATCTTACAATAAGTCATCAACTCATAATAAGGACATCAAACAACCATAAGGAGGCCAAACTTAACAGTGAACCTAACACAGAAAAAGGAAGTGCTGAAACAACAGTATCTGTTCTGCCACAAACATAAAAATTACTTGCTTAAGTCAAAGACAGTAGCTGCATCTCTTGTTCTAACAGACTATAGCCTTTTAATTCACGTTCAGAACAAATTAAGATTTATACAGATACAGTGAGAACCACTGGGATAAAATGGTGTTCTTTCACCATTTTAATTCTGAATGTGCATTTTAATAGAAAAAAGCCTAATTCATTTAAAATTGAAAGAAGCAATCAAATATTTAGTGGAGGAAAACAAATGTTCACAGCAATGCTTTAACATGACTATCCTTGGCCAAGGCTTAGAAGCTGGAGGGGCAGCCAACCCCAGAGGATTGTAAAAACACAGGGTGGTGCCTGATTAGTGTTACTGTGGGAAACAGGACACAGAAGCTCCTAAGATGCCAAGTCAAGGTACATACGGCCCTTTAAAAAGCAACTTTCTCACTATCTACATCCATACAGGGGTGAATTGCAAACTTAAGGAAGTTTTTGTCACATGTGCAGATCCAAACTGAAATTTAGGGATGTAATAACATTCTCTGCACTACTTGATCAGCTGGCCCGTGCACAGATACCATTAGACCATTCTGCTGCAAGCTCTCATTCTTAAGAATACCTTGGTCATCTGCAGCATCCAGAGAAACAGCATGGAGCATTTGACTCTACAACATGTGGCCCTGTTGGAAAGTGGACATTTTGAGTCTGAGCTTCACTACACACTCCCCTGAAATACAGCATCACAGCTCTCTACAGAGAAGTCTAAGCACTTCATCAATTACAAATCCCAGGATTCCATAGGACAGACCTATGACAGTTAAAGTGGTATCAAACTGCTGTAACTGTGTAGTGTAGATACACTTACAGAACAGCTATATAGTCATTCATATTCCTACCATGTAGCTCATTAACAGAAACCACAGAGCTATAGAACACAGAATGTTGCCATATGGCAGGTACAACTGTCGGTCTCTCTAATTAAAGTACTGTCTTTAACCAACCTGGTGTTCTCCAGATGTGACAGATTTCAAATCCCATCAACCCAGCTATCATGGCCAATGCTAGTTTGGACTGTACTTCAACACACTTGGCAGACACTATGAGGGGAAAGTTAATGTTCACAAGCTTCAGTTGAGACAACGAATAATTTCCCCCCTGGGTCTTATCTAGGGACAGACCTGAAATCTGAACTGGGGCAGAGCCATGTGCTCTATCATAAAGCTATGTCCCTGTTTTGCATCTGTCACTGGGTATTAGTAGAAAATGCTTAGTGCATTTGGTTAATTCCTAATAAGCCAAAAGAAATTATATTTACACTGGAAAGAGAAAAACTGGCTAATATGTTTATATTAAGCTGTTATTCAAATTTAAGTTATATCGCATACTAAAACCCTTGAGAATGGCACTAAAAAAATGTCATCCACAATTTTCCTCTCTCTGTCCTTGCTTCCCTGGTTTGAACTTGGGAGAGAAATTGCTGCATGAATTTTTGAAAATCCATTTTCACTCACACCACCAAAAACATTTCTGTTCCTTGCCTTTTCCATTATAGTTGCATTTACTTTCCCTTCTCCTTCCTTCGCTGATTCTCATATGAATCTCTTAACATGACCCATTCAAGTAGAACAGTTCCTGAGTAAGTGCCCTGAATTAAAAAGTGTAATTCCCAAACCCTGGGGAACTAACAAAAAGCAAAATCTTAAGACAAGATCTTAGCACAAAATGTAGGCCTGTGACTCTAACACAGCACGTAGTGGGTGACTATGTTTCCTGGATTTCAAGATACTAAATTTAGCCACAACAGGAGAATCCTAAACAAGAGGCAGCCAAAGGACTGGGACTTAACTCTTTGAGATTTCTATCTCCAACAAAAGCAAAACTCTTTCTTTGAGACTACAATTGGCACATTTTACCTATACAGCACCTAGATGTTTTTCCAGATATAACAGTACAGAAGCTTCTTGAGGAATTCAACATTTTCTTCCTAAGAATGAGGCAATAGCCTCCACAGGACATGGGCAGCTTGGATCTCAAGAGGAGTTACTTTTCTGTTGCTAATGGAGTTGAAATTTGATTACCTAGATATTACATCTATTTGTTTCCCAGTCTCCACATGGCCAAGTGGAGAGTTGCTTACACCTGCACTGCTACTGCTCCAGTTCATCTTAACTGATAACAAACATAGCATCTTAAGACAAAAGTAGGCCTGTGATTCTAAAATCATCATTTTTTTCTTCTCCTATATGATTTTTAACACCTTTACCTGATGAAGAAGTCAGTGCAGCTATGAAAATTTGCACAACATATTTTGTGCTTTTTTTAGACCCAATAAAGGTATCGCTGTTTTGTGGTTTTTGGATTTTGTTGTATTTTGTTTGCATGGCCAACGTGGCTACATCTGATTATGTTAGCAACAGGCAAAAAATAGTTTTGTTCTTGTTTTTTTCAAAAAGAGAACTAGGCTTTGTGTAAAGAATCAGCTGGCAACTGTGAAATTTGCTGGCTCTTTAGCATTGCTTCTCATTTAATTAATTAATAACTCATTTCTGGAATTAAATTCACGATGAAATAACAACTTATGTCAATTGCTTTAGTTAAAAAAATCAATTTAAGTTGCTCCTTTTATTACAAAATTTCCAGTTGTTTAGTTCCTGTAACAAGGGCCTAAATACTTGAAAGGCACTGGATTCCACGTGATTTTGGAAGCTGAGCAGGGTCACCCCGGTTAGTACCTGGATGGGACACTGCCAATGACTACCCGGTGCTGTAGAATGACTACAAGATGCTATAGGCTCTATTTCAGCAGAAGAAGCTAGCAAAAATACTTCTGAGTACTCCTTAACTAAGAAAACTCTAGGAAATTCAGGGGGTCAACATAAACTGGCAGGTGACATGAGTGCATATGCACATGTGTGCACATGCACACACATACAATTGCCTAGCCACTAGCACTGAGCCATGGCTCCTGGATTCAGAATACACATAGATGTTGAAAAGTACCAGGACATCAGGCTTGTTAACACTTCTAATACATACAGCAGAGTTCCTTCTAATAAAGAGAGAAAGTCTAGACTGCAT
The DNA here is from genome assembly GCA_948474755.1 of Ctenosaura bakeri. Classification (NCBI taxonomy): domain Eukaryota; kingdom Metazoa; phylum Chordata; class Lepidosauria; order Squamata; family Iguanidae; genus Ctenosaura; species Ctenosaura bakeri. Next base: position 72,387 of record CAOLHI010004830.1, on the reverse strand, counting down.
TTGAAGGGATCAAGGGTGAATAATAAATTAACACAGTATATTACCAGCTTGTTTGGCTCCAAAAGTGTGCGGTCTGTCTGTTGTACACCTCTTCACACCAACTTATAAGAAAGTATATAAACAGAAGCTACTTTAACAGAATTTGGTATGAGATTTCATCATTTCACTTACTGTCTTTTCCACAGAAAGACTATGCTGTGTCTAATAACTTGCCAGCCTTCTTTCGGGAAAGACATGGCCCTTCACTTAAGAAAGCAGCTCTCCCTGCCATCCTTGTGTGTAAGTAGGAGAGACCCAAGAGAGGGTCACGTTGATTCTGCCTGAGATACAGATGTTAAAGCGACAGAACCTCTCAGAAGCAAAGTAGCAACCCTAATTCAGTACTATCATGACTGAATACACAGAAATTCAACCCTCAGCTTTTAAGAATCAAACCATCAAAGCCCTGAGCGTGGAAGATGACTCCTGCATTCAGATTTTTAAAATCTAAATATTGTTCTATCCTAAATATAAAGAAATTTGCATAATTTCATAAATTCTTATCAAAGAATAACTGAAACAAAATTCTCTCCACACTTGCTATCAACCAAAGTTGGCCAAATGCCACCTGTAAAAGAAGAGTGCCTGTTACCACTAATTGTGATTAGGTCTGGTACAGATGTATCCAATAAATCATAGTTGGGGCTGACAAAATCATGGTGGCAAATTGAAATATTTGCCAACAAGAGAGGAAGGAGTGTATAAGCCCACCTCAATCCTTTAACCACCAATATTGGTCAAACATTACATCTGCATTGTGCTCTAGTAATTTGACAGTCAGTTTTAAGCTAATATAGCCCTAAAGTTATAGATTACAAATTCAACATACTGCCACAGACTCAATATACTCAAATTGTTCCAGCAACACCTGAGTTAATCATCTGTTCTTCTTTAGAGATTATGAACTCTGTTTAAAAAAAAAAAGACTAAGTAAGCAAGTTTTTCTAGAAATGTGTTGTCATTTTACAAATATCACATCATAGACTATTCTTCTCAGTTCTATATCTAGAGCAAGAGGAAGAAAAACATGATGTTCTAAGAAAGGAATCCACTTGAGAAACTGGTTCCCCTTTTTTTTTTTTTTGGTAAAAAGATTTTCACAGGACACAACTACCTGTTCTTCAGAATGAAAAAGAGGTGAGACCTAATAAAATAGCAAAGAGAATAGGAACAGCTGCAAGCGTTGTTAGGCATACTCAGTCCAAGATTACAGCTAGCTGGTTGGGCCATTAACTTTGACTCTCAACTGCCATTTATTCTTCTATGTCTTTATAGAGAGTTGTCATTTACAAGTCATATCAAATCTCATAAGAGCACAGCATCAGAAGAACCATACTGCATCTAGGGATATGAATATCTCTCAAAATGAATTTTACAAATCCCATCTACACTTCTTTTTCCCCTCTCCATGGGTACTTTTTCCCTTCCCTCTTAGTAACTTGTGCACATTTTTCTTGATGTGAGCATATATTTATTCATTTTACCTTATTTTCTTACTCCCCCCTTAATAAAACGATGCTTGTTCACATTTTTCTCAGCTGTACATATTTTAATTTGTGCTTTTTATACTGTGTGCATTATTTTGTGTACACTTCATTTCTCCAGAACGTCTCATGAGCTTCATAATGTGTGAATTTTTGAGAAGAGGCCTATCTCCTCTCACAACAAGTCTTGAGTGGGGCAGAAGTGCTACTTCTGTTGACACTGTCGAATCCAACCAAATTCTCCACTCCTAGCTACATCAGACCAAAGGCCTATTTAGCTCACTGTTCTGTGCCCATAGTTGGCAACCAGATGATTATTGGAAGCCCAGAACAAGGACATAAGAATAACAACACTCCTGCTCATGTTCTCCAGCAAATGCTATGCAGAAGGATACTAAATCTGATACTGGGAATAATGTTAAGCCATCTTGACAAGTAACCACTGATAGCCTTATCCTCTATGAATTTTCCTCTTAAAGCTGTCCAGATTGGTGTCAAGTGGAACTATGCATTGGATGAAGTATATGTCCTGTATGGAGATGACCCTACATTTTAGCATTTCATTTAATGTCCTCAAATTCTAGTGTCATGAGAGAGAGAGAGAAAAGCTTCTCCCTGTCCTCTCTCTCCTCACACCATTCATTCGTGCATTTATATTTTTCTATCATGCCCCCACTTTACTCACCTTTTTTGGAACTGTGAAGCCCCAAGGATTGCAACCTTTCCCCCTGAGCAGCTACTGTGGCCTTTCAATCATTGTGGCTGCCCATTTCCAAACCTTTTCCAACTCTACAGTATCTTGTATATTCCAAGTGTTGTTATAACATGGATTTGGATAAAAGCATTATGATACTTTTATTTTCAATTTATTTCTGATATCTTTCCTAATGCCCCCAAACTGGATTCTTTTGTCCATACCTGACACACAATGGTTTGACATTTTCATTGAGAAAATTTACTGCAATATGTTTTCCCTAGTTAGGTGATGCCAGTTCAGATTTCATCAGGTTCTTCAGGTCATTTTGCCTCAGTCTCCCCAAATTTGAACTTGCTTATACTGCCATTTTAGTGCACATTCCTGCAGTTTGCAGATATCCTTTTGTAGTTCTTCACAATCCACTTTTGTTCTAACTATGCCAAATAAGTTGGTTTGGTCAGCAAACTAGGCTTCCTCACTACACACCCATGGCTCTAAATACTTTGTGATCAGATTAAAAAGCACTTAAAAAGCAGAAATTGTTTGGGGATTCCTCTGATTACACCATCTCCTGATCATTGTCCATGGACATGGCACCGGACACAGCACTGAAGTTAAACAGGTCAGGGTTATTATCCCAAGGACATCAACAGAGAGAAAGGATCAGGACAAGACAAAGAAGAATTACAGGACAATCAGAATCAAGGTGAACTGGGGAAAGGAATGTGCTTCAGCTTCTGAAATATGAGATCTCACCAGCAAATATCAGCATAAAAGATCCATTTAACAGGAAAGAAAAACATGTGCATATATTACATCATCTCCCCCAAGGGCATATTTACAAGGGCAGCAAGTCTCAGGACAGATTATTTCTTGCTTCTCTTTTAAGAATGCACTGTGAACTCTTCCACAAATTAGTGAAGGTCTACAGGCTAACACATTAGTTATCTATCAGCATTGCAACCAAGTTATAAAATGTCTGCAATCCAGGATGAAGCCATGCTGCCAGCATCTCTTTTGTCTTTTCCAACAAAGTCCACAAAGCAGATATGGAAAAACCTCTCTAGAACTAAACATAGGTTCTCAGCTCTTGCAAGTAAACTGTCTGCATGCACCTTTGGATCAGATCAACATAATACAGCTCCCATGGATTGGGACCACTTTGTATATGCATGTTGGTTTTTTAAACTGGGGGTATTTTGCAACCTCTCATGGGCTTTCCCTTTAAAAATCTTCTCTGATGAAAGCTCATCTTTTAAAAATGGAGACCCACACTCCAATTCAGATACAAAACCTAGGTTCAAATTTACACTCCTGAAGTAGCCAGGAACCAATCACTTCACTCTGAAGCCCTTTCCACAGGAGCCTTCCATTCCAGCATGGTGATGGGAGAGGAGTGGGACCGTGACAACACTCCTGCATGATTTTGTTGTGGTCTTATCCTTCTCCTGTTGCCTGGTGGTGTGATTGCAGACTAAATCATTGCTGGGTTTTCCCCATCAATGACCCATGATCATGTGACCATCCTGAATTATATGGCCTGTGGAAGCACCGGAAGTGCAATGGAGGCACTTCCTGCCCCAGCGCAGCCTGGGAAGTGCTCAGTTGCACTGAGGAAGGAAGAAGCATGTCCATCACACTTCTTTTGACAAGGAGCTAGACGGTGCAGTGGAGAGCATTTGTGTCCATGCTTTTACCCCAGCAAAGCTGCTGCCAGAACAGTGCTGAGATGACACTGGAGACAAGTAAGGTGCGGAAAGGGCCTGAGTGTAAATTACCTTACAGAATCATTGGGCATGCGGAGAGAGAAGAAAGTACATATTAACAATAGGCTTAGAGCAATGTTTCTAAGAGTGTGGAAAATTTACTTTTTTGGACTACAGTTCCCAGAATCCCCAACCACAACTAGTCACATTGGCTGAGGATGTCTGAGACTTGCAGTCTAAATGGTATCTTTTCCAAGCTCTGCTCTTAACTTTCATCCTCCAGATGGTCTGGACTTCAAGTTCCAGAATTCCTCACTACTGGCCATGCTGTCTGCAGCTCCTGGGTGGTGAAGTACAACAAGATCTGGAGGGCCAAAAGTTGAGAGCCGCTGCCTGCCTTCAAGGAAGGACAAACATGTGAGAGATACCATTAAGCCATACTCTCTATATTACTGAGGACGTGTTCAATACGTATCTGAACAAAAGGCTGGTTTTTTAAGTACTGCCACATTTCTGTACACTTAAAACACACACACACCAACAAAAAGCACCAGACGTCTGGAACAGGAATATATATTTGACGGAGGTCACCAGTCAGAGATGTAAATTAAGCCTGTAATTTAATCTGGGTGGGTGGAGGTGTTCTCCGATCAGTTTCTCCTCTATGTGACACTGTATCACTGAAATGGCAACAGAGCCGTCCGTTTTAACAGGCAGCACCAAACATGGAGAACATGGCACTGGATCACTGGAGAGGGGGGGAGTTGGACAGAGACAGACTTGGATGGGGCAGTTAGCAACCAATGTTTACAAACATAAACCAAGGAGGATCAGATGGACTAGCCATAAATTATGACAGGATCGCGGTTGAGTCAGGGCCTCACTCAACATAAAAAGCAAGGGAGGCTTTATAGCCCAGCTTCAGTTTTAGTTCAATCTCTAAAAACAAAAATTGCATCACATGCAGGGCATTAAGAGCTACTGAAGCATGATGGAAAAAATTCCATCCGACAAGTGAAATTGAATAACAAACACCTCTCTCTCTCTCTCTCTGTCCCTTTTCATCCCCCCATCCCTCCCTCCCCACCACCAGTGTGCAAGCACAGATGCTGAAGCACACAGCCTGATTATAACACATATCCCCAATCCAGATCAACACTTCCAAACAAGGCAGGGATAAGAAAGGGGGCTTAATTTGTTGTTCTTCGCAAGTACTGGCATTTTTAAAAAAGAAAGAGAGAGGAGAGAGATGTTGCCAGTGCTCTTTTTCCAGCTCCTGTTCATTCTTTACCCCCCCCCCATCATTTAGCTAAAAAAGAAAGAAAACTCTGCTGTTATTAATCCCTTGATCTCTACCCACATTTTTTCCTTAGCTGGTAAAAGAGGAGAAAAAAATAATCCCCCCCTCCCTGCCATCATTTCTCAAGCTCCCTTCAATCAAGCTGCTAAATGCTTTGAGCTAATTTTAAAACTTGTAGCTTCAGAACAGGGCCAGGGCGGCTTTTACTGGGTGACGTTTGGGATTGCAAATGATGCAATCGCTGGACTTGGCAACCTAAGAGGGAACCCGAGTTTAGTTTCTCATATTCCAAGGAACTTTCTTCCTCTGAGGGTTCAGCCTTCTTGCAGTCTTTCAGCCATCGTGTACACCTTCCACTGAGATCCCTATTCTTTTGGACTTCAGTATTTCAACAGGCCAGAGAACCATGGACTTAAAAATATTATCTATTGCTAGGTCACTCTGAGGCAATGAAAACTGCTCAGAGAAAGATCCATTTGAGAAGCAGTAACAACTGCTATTATCTGTCATCCAGGTTTTCAAAACATGATCCTTGTTGTTCTTCCTAAACTAAAGACCACTGAAACAATGCAATGAACTTTTATTGGCCTCAACTGAATCTAAATATAGTGAAATTCTTAGGTGGTACAACTTTTAATAATTAGAACTGCAGTTGCTCACACATAAGCTCCATATGTTTATGTCTAATAAAAGACTGCCCCTGTTTTGCTTGTCAGTGGAGACATTTATTTTGTGTGTGTGTGTGTGTGTGTACACGTATACATCACTTCTCTTCTACCAGGGAACTCAAGGTGGAGGTATTTAAATATTTTGCTAAAAGAATGCAAGCATGGATTAAGGCTCTTTTGCATGAAGATGTATGTAAATATCAGAAGTTACTTCTATAGGGCATTAAGGGCACAGGTAGACTGGGATAGTCAGCCCTCCAGATGTTGTTGCAATGCATTTCCCATTCAGCCCTAGGCAGCATAAGCAATTGCAAGAGTTCTTGGGATTTGCAGTTCAACCACATCTGGAGGACCAGACAAATTCCCACCTCATTGTGAATGTTTACACAGGGGCACAAAACGCCAATGCACAGCTTCCCTTCCCCTCCCCGAACCCCACATAGTAAATTCTTCTGAACATGTGAGAAGACTTGGAAGGTAATAAGTAGCATGATCATATCTATAGTGAGATGAAACAGTTTATTCAGCATTCTACAGAATATGCAATATGTTCAGGCATACAGGAAAGAAAGGAAGGAGAGCTGAGCTTGAGAAAGTTTGGTTTTGGAACACAGCTTCTAAAATCCCCTAGCCATGCTGGCTGGGATATTTTGGAAGCTAGAATACAAAACAGAAACTTTTCCAAATTCTATAAACACACCAGACCAGACAAACAGACCTTTCATCAGTGCTTGAAATGGAGAAGGGTGCCATATGCAACACAAAGGGGCAACTTCCAGAAGTGACAATGCCCACTGGGCCTCTGTGAGCCACGTATACCCAACAAAGAGAAAACTCTTACATCCCTAAAAGGCATTCCTTAGAAAGGTTCCTCAAGCACTTTGGAAGTGTCTAGATGTCACTTCAAGCTTGGGGGAGAAATCATTTGGTATTAAAACCATTCAGAACAGGCATAAGAAAATTTACCCTATTCCACCTAAAGGCTGGAGCACTGTTGCCCATTTTAATATAAAAAATACAAAACTTGGAGGCACAACAGACCATTAGGGCACAAAATGAGCTTTGGGAGACTACACACAGCTTGTGGACCACTCTTTACCAATTGCTATGGAGGAGTCTGGCTTATTTCTAAAGGAGGCTGTTGCACTAGCCTTTTTTTTCATCCCCACTTTGAACACTGCCTCTTATGGTCAATTTCCACATTCTGTCCCAGAAGCCGGTGTAGGGAAGGCTACAAGAAGTAAATATATACCATGTACTGTAGAGAAAGGCAGAGATGAACCTTAAACAATGTTTAATGAAGTGTTTGAAACAGATAGGCCTCCTTACCTTCTGTGGTGGCCTCCCTAGCAACTGTTTTTAGAAAACAACAGAGGTGAGGCCTTCATGGGCTAGCTGAAACTGGAGAGAAGAGGGCTGTGGATTTCATTCAGCACTCTTCGGCTTCTACCCACCCCCTGCCATAATTTGACCTCCAGAGGAAATGCCATCTCATACTTTTAATCCATGCATGCAGATGCATTTAAAAAACTGCTTTGCTAAAATGCAGTTGGGGAAACAGAAGAATCTTGACAAAGCTGGCCTTCTGATGGTGGTTTGCTCACAAGAACACTAAGTTCTAATGATAGCAATACTAGTGAGTGCACAATAAAGTGGCAAAAGCCATTCTTTCCTTGGAATTTTGTGCCACTTAGCACCCTTATTCAATAGTTAAGTTCTGAAAACTTTAGTAGTGAACTGGGAGAGAACATGGTTCCCAGAACTCAGGGCCTTTCCCCAATTCTTGGACCCTGGCCCTTCTTCTCCAGCTCTGTGAGGAAAGCAAAGGTATTTCAGGGTGAGAACACTGTCTCGAAAACTCTGTGTGTATCATCTTCATTGGTTAGACTTGCTGTTTTTAATTTAAATGGCAAATTCTGAGTAACTATGGTTGACGCTTAATGTATCATGTGTAATGATGTCACCAAAGCCAGACTCCTGTGACTTCACAAGGTGTCATCCCTAGTTCTCAGGTTTTGGCACTGATACTTCAGAGCCTGGGATAGTCCTGACCTGACAACCCAACCTGAATTTAGATCCCTGCATACCCATAAGCTGTGTTCAGGGGCTATCCACTGAAACAGACAACAGGAATGTCATTGAGCCAGAGGTTTAATACATGAGGAGCATACAGCCCCTCCCAGTTTCTGATGAGACGAGGGTGAACTTCAGCAATGGAGGAAGAACATATGTATCCATAGAAACTTACTGTGTAGCATCTGGAGAAATTTGACTACAACGTTCAAAATCTCCCAGCCAAGAAGACCAGTTGGCATGCTAGCTAGAAGATTCTAGGAGTTGTAATCCAAGTTAGCTATTTTTCCAGACTCTGTATATGTGCAGTCAAGGGGCCTGATTTCCCAAAGTCCTTAATTATGTGGGAGCCTCAACAGAGACACACATTTCCCCACTGTAGAAGTTCATGATGATTGCAGAAGTGTTCAGGAACCAAACAACCAAGAGGACAGTAAAGTCTTCAGAGGGCTTCTGAAAAAAGAGAGAGCAGCAGCACAATCCTATATCTTTATTCAGAAGTCAGACCAAATTGGACTTATTCCAAGTAACTGAATACATTATTGACTAAAAACTCCAATTTGCTTAAAATTTGAAAGCCATCTCATTCATTACCTAAAACAAAGATGGGACTCATTTGGTATGCAGACTTCATGTGACACCCCCACCCCCAAATCATTTATGTGCAGTCCACCAGTAACATGTCCCTCGCCACCAAAATCCTCCTTTAAAATAAGGCACAGGGCCGCCACACTTTAGCAGAAAATGAAATGAAACAATGAAATTTCCCTTCCAGTTTCACTTGGAGGGCATGAGGGTGCCCCCAAAAGGCTCTGGGACAACAAAAATTGCTCCCTGACCTCAAAAGCTTGCCCTAGAATGTTGAACTCTTTTAGGAATTTATCAGTAAACAATTCTAGACCTCTAATACCTTATCCTTAAAGTTATACACATGTCTACTCTACCTTTCCAGAGAAAAAATGTTCGAAGTGGCTTACCAATATTCTAACATTCAAACAACATTAGAAACAAGTTCTTAACACAGTACATACATGCTTCTTGCTGAAAAGCCTTTTTTTTAAGAGGAAGTTTTCTTCTACTTTGAGTCAAGCTATCACCTTTGAGAAATACCTTAAACTTAGTAGAATTTCATCTAGCCATTTTTGTTCTGAATCTATGCCTTCTGAGAAAGAGAAACCATTCCATACAAAAGGATAACAATGATAACTTACAGGTACTATGTGAAAAGATGGGGAATATCACAGGAAGTGAACTTATAGCAAGCCAAACCATTAGTACACCTAGCCCACTGTTGTCTACCAAAGAGCACCATCAACCATGTAGTCCGGCTCATACACTCAGATCGCCTCCTGCTCCTGTGCCTAGTGGTAAAATTGTTAGTCTAAATAGGTACAAGGATAAAGACTTTCATGGTGGTAGCCCCCAGTTATGCAACCCACTACTGGTTCAATTGAGCTTAGTTGCTTCAGCCCAGGTCTTTGAGAAGACCTTGACATCATCTCTCTTCAACTGGAGATTTTCCTTGAGAATATGAAAGGCTGGTGTCATTCACAGTAGGTTTCATCTCAATAAATTATCACATATTATACAAGTCTTCTTTGAATTGCTTTCTGAGGACATGGCCTTAGAAAGCAACTTATGAGTACTCAAAATGAACTTCAACTAGGAGCAGTTCTCCAGGGTCTTGGTCATGTCTTCTTCAGTCCTGCTACCCAGAATCCCTTATCTAGATGTGAAACTGCAATCTCCAGGAGGCAACATGTGCTTTATCAATTCTCCCTAAAACAATAGACAATGTAGTGCCCTCCCTATCTCTTGGACTAAACATAATTCCTGACAATAGCCATACTGGCTGATGTTTGGTGAGAGGCAGGTGTGTAGGTAGGGGTGGTAGTAAAAGGAGGGTATTGTCCCCAAGCAAGAATTCATGAAATTTTCCTTTGGTCCCCAAATTTCTAGCACTGCAGAGAGTGAGACATAAAAAAAACCTGTATCTAGAACCTGTATATATGCTGTGTTTGCACTCCCTTGGTAAATCTGCTGCCTTTTTTCCTTTGGATGCCTAAGCTATATTCAAAATAGTCATCTAATGTTTTAAGTTATTTCAATGGCTAGAAATTCCAGCACTAAAGTAAAATTTTATTGGGGAGGCAGAACTCTTCTTGAGAGAGCAACACCCTCATATTCCCCCCCCCATAGCTACCTCCATGCTGGAACCAGCCAAAACCTTCCAGAGGACATTACCTTGCTTACCCCACCCTTTAAAAAAGGTGATAGATCAGATTCCCAACTTCTGACTAACCTGTGTTCCAACTACTGAATTACAGAAACATTGGAAGTTGCCATACACTGAGTCAGCCCACTAGTCCATCTACCTTAATATATTGTCTACACTGATCAGCTTAGGCTCCCATAGTTTCAGAGAGTTGTCTCTCTCCCCCAGTCTCTGGCATCTGTCTAGAGATGCCACAGAGTGAACTCAGAACCCTTTTAGTATCTTCTGCACTAATGAATTATTGTTCTTTCTCCAACCATTCAATCCACTGGTAATATGCTAATAGATAGTTACGTGATCAGAAAAGTCTGGTGTTGTTGTTTGAAATGTGTTCATTCACCTTTTTCTATCAATAGGTCTCAATACAGAGTTCTCTTTAATACACTCTAAACAAAAATCCATTGGTAAATATCAGGTCTCAGCAAAACAGAACATGGCTGCTATTGGTTCTAGGTAGCAGATCAGCAAAAACCCTGCTCTGCCCTCCTCCAGCATTAGTTACTTGTTCTGCTACTACAGTCAACTTTTGCAGACACCTTCCATATTATCTTACAAAAATCTAACAAGCCATGAAACTGAACAATACTGGACTACACTGCAGGATTATTATCTACTATAACATCCCACCTTCAAACAAATGGATGTAACAATACTGGTTACAACAGCAGCTTGCTGCACTTGCATAACCAAAAAATCTCTCAGCCACAACTGCCTCCTATTATACATATGGCTATGATGATAGACTGACTGCCAGAAAGATATTAAGAACATTCATAAATTTTGGGTGGGGGTGAGGGTGAAAAAAGAACTGAATGTTTGATATAATATAAAATACTTGCATTGGACAGATCAGGACCCCACTGGGTTGTTAACTTATTTTTGCTTTTGCTTTTTTAAAAAGACAAAATACTTGCTCAGTCATATCTGCACAAAATCCTTAATTTCTGAATCCTGCTCTGTGAGCCACTCTTCTACCAGGGAAAACAAAACAAAAGCTTAAAAATGAACCAGGAAGTTCCTTCTCCAGAAAAGAAATACCGTATGCCAATCTTTGCTAAGGTTTGACTTCCTTTATTGGTTGCAAACAGTCATAGGCTGGAGCAGACAATTTCTCACAAAACAATGTGGGGGGGGCATATTCCTCTTCGCCCAGAAATGTCCATGAACTTGAATGTACCAATTTCTTTCTTTTGGCAGGGAGGGGGGAACCTTGGGCATATTCTCAAATCAGTCTCTGGCATTGCTAATATCAAGGCTACCATACTGTTTTCCACTTGACTTAACAAGAGATTCTAGTGTACTGGTTACAAATTATTGTTGTTGTTTTTCTGTTTCTATTTTATTTCTCTAAAAGGAAATTCTTCATTTGCTTCGGCCTCTGTATAAATCACATCATTTACAAAAAGAGCCCTCATAAGATTAAATAAAAATGTGGACAGGAGTTCACTAGAAACATTCTCTATTTTCAAACATTTTTAAACATTCTTAAACGTTATATGTTAACCATTCAGCCTAAGAGTTCTGTGAAACTGAAAATCTGCTTGCCATTTTATGAATACTTATTGGTCCAAAGGAAAGAAATTCTATTACAAACACTATGGATTAACCTCAGTTTTATAATCATTTTAATAAACTAAAAAGTAATGTCAAGATCTCATTCTTCATTTATGAAGTACTTTCACCACTTCTAAGGTGTTTGCCTTCTGGTGACATGGTAAAGCAAGTCTACTTGACAGTACAGAGATGGTGGAAAGTAGCAGAAAACTTAGTCATAAATACCTTTTAGAACCAGTGGTTCCTTGCCTTCCCGCTTAAGAGACTCCAGCACTATGTGCAATGGCTGCGAAGGTATTACTCTGCTTGGCTCATTGGTATTCTCATCATAAACAACAATTTCTTTGGAAAAGATCCTCTTGAAGGAGTCCTTGCCTTCCCGGCAAGAGATCAAGTCCAAGACAGTGATCTTGCCCTGCTGAAGCCTCCTCCGGCTGATCTTATCAGAGCAATTGATGTGAACAGCCCCCTGGATGTGGCTCTTGTTGTATTCCATGAAGGGCCGACAATCAATAATGACCGGCCCTTGGTGGCTTTTAGTGCATTTGGTCATCTTTTTAGCCAGGTCATTGGGGTAGATGATTTTGATGCTAGCCAAGGGCTTCGTTGTGCCTGAGACAGGGCTCCCTACTCCAGCTGAGGGACTCAAAGTGCCAGAGTTCTCATTGTTGTTGACCATTTGGTTTGCAGGGCAAGTGGTCGAGGTTCCTACGTTGGCAGAGGTGCTGCTGGTGCTGGCTTGAGTTTGGGCCTGATTGTCCTTGTCGTACGTTGCCACAGTGCAGCAACTGGCACTGCTGCATCCACAACTCAGGGAGCGGGCAGAGCCGTTGGATGAGGGCATATACGTGAGATTAGCAGCCTTGAGGGACACAACAGTGGTGCTAAGGAGACTCACGTGGCTCTCACTGGTGGAAGAGGCAGATACAAGGTAGCCGGAGTCTAAGGAAAGGTTGAGATCCTGAGGTCTTACGGGCCTGGAGAGTGCCACTACTACCCTGTCGTCTAGTGGAGATGGAGGCATGAGGAGGCTGAGAATGGGAAGTCAAAAGGAACTCAAGCTCTCTCTGTTAAAAAGGAAAAACAGACATCAGAACAACAATAACAATAAGGCATCTCATCATCTATGGATTTCAGTCTTAAGCCTGGACAGCAATGTCTTAGGGTGAGGAAACATGTGACTCTCTAGAGGTTGTTGAATTGCAATTCCCATAAGGCCCTCCAGCTAGGCAGTGATGAGGAAATATGGGACAAGTCACTGATTAATATATAGAAAACCAGAGATTCCTCCAACCTGTTCCAAACACAGATAGTCCAAGGGCTCTTTTTGCTTATCATCAAACAAAATTGAGAAATGGAGAAGCTCCTTGGCCTAGAAATGGCAGAGGAGCACTATGTGTCTGTGTTACTTTTTAGAACAGATCACAGAACACTAACCATAGAAGGAGAGTGAGAAAATCAGGCATCCTACCTTTTCTACTATGGCAAGCTAAAACAGTTTGTGTCTGCTGTATCTGGGTGGATGCATGGGGAAAGTGTGAGCTTTGGCATAGAATTTTGTTTCCTATGTATCACAGCTTGCTTTGAAACAAAAAGAGCAGCTTTGTAGTTCTTGCAACAGCAAAGATATGCTTGAGTATAAGTGAGCAATGCACAGTGAAGTATCAGAAGCCAAAAGAATAGCTGAATAAGCTTTCCACTGAGTGGAGGGCTTTTGTGACCTGGATGGCTTCTTACTCTCCCCTCCCACTGGGAGAAAAGTTGCAAAATAGTAAACATTATGTAACAAGTTATGCAAAAGAGGAGAGAGCGATTATGCAGATTTAATTGACATAATTTACACACATTGCAGAATTCATTATTTGTGATTTCAGTTGTTTGATTTCTTTTCAAAAGAGTACAGAATGCATAGGTCTGAAAAGAATAAACTAAATAATGCACATTGTGGAGGAGGGGGGAAGTACAAAAAGAGCCTATAGAGCAGATAACATCAGACAATTTCAGCAAAGGAGCTTAGTTCTCTGGTACTCTGAAGGACTGCAGTCCATCACAGAAAAGATCTTTCCCCCAAATAGTTTCTCTACTGCCTTCTGCAAATGAAGTATTCCAAAACTACCAGTGTAATGGTAACAATAAATAAAAATTCCAGGCAGCCAAATCCAGCCTGGGAGTATACTATAACTTTCTCTCTAGCAAGCCATTTTCAAAAATTGTGTTGTTGTTGTTTTTTAATTTTTAGGGTTTTTTTGATATTTGAAAAGTCCTCAGGAAATTCTCCACTAATCTGAATATATACTGAAAAGAACAAAGAGCTAAGAAACTAAGGGTGTTGTGCAGAAAGGTTGTTTTAGAACTGCACTTTCTTCAGATGCTAACACCACCCTTCAATACTGACAGCACAGGAATACCAATGCCTTAAAATATCAACAATCCTTCTTTTTTATCCCCTGGTTGCTCCCATTCTACACGCAGAAAGCAGCAAGAGAAGGCTCTACCCTCTCCTAAAATCAGAGGTTCCTTCCCATCTCCACCACTCCTCATCCACTATGAAAGATCATAATAGCTATTTGTTTATGGTACAATTTAGTGCCATAACATTACATTGACATTTGGTATAGTCCAATTGAGGTCAGTCAAAAGATATTTTTTTAAAGGCATTCTACACCTACTCAGTAATTTAAGGGTGATATCCTAAACATAATAATATAAAACAACATTCTCATCTAATCACAAAGAACTTGCCTTTGAATAAGCTTGCTTTGCTTGAAGTTCAATATACTAGAAGATAGCACTTCTAGGGGAGTTGCTATTACCTCTTTCCTGCAGAATGTTTGGGGTCCCCATTCATAGCACAAGCAACTCAACCAAATTCAAAAGAATGTTTTTAAAACAATGTGAATCCCCCTCCCCAATGTTTTAAAGGGCTGTGAATACTTTCCAACATTCTACTTTTCAATAATCCTACAAAGAACTGGCAAAACCACCTCGGAGTATTCCCTGCCTTAAAAAAATACCCTATGAAATCCATAAGGTAGCCTGCCATAAGTTGAAAAGTGACTTGAACACACAATGCACACACATGCAAACACACAACGCCCCCCCTCCCCAACCCATTAAGATGGGCCATTATCAGAGGACAACGAGCAAAGAACATGTCAAGGCCTATGAGATTGGGAGCATCTAGAGGCTGAATTTGGATTATCACTGTCAATGGGGCTGGGTGAGAGAAGGATAATATCTATGGCCTATTTGGGGAGAATCTACCCCACAGGTCTAAGCAAGGGGAAAAAAATCTGAAAAGTAGAAGACAAGTCCTACTCAATTTCTGAGTTTTTTCTCCTCTTCTCTTTTTTGGAGGACAACAAATCTCTCCCCCTACCTCTATTTCCACACTAGACTGTTATAGTGCTATTATTCCACTTTCAACATCCTAGGGAATCCTGGGGTTTGCACTTTAGGGAGGGGCCCTTGGGCTCCACAGTCTGGTGTGGCCCCCCTCTTTCTGACCCATGTACACACAAACACACAGAAACACCACACTCCAAAAAACGAGGGTTGTAGAAGCAAAGCCAAAGAAGGGGGAAATGGACCAGTACCGCCCCCCTGGAAATTAAAGCTGTTACTTTTGCAACTCTATCACGTGTGACCGCCGGCAGATTATATGTTGAACAAACATTCTACCAGCGTGTCTGGAAAGCCAGATAAGATAAGCTCATTTCCTTCGGACGGGCAAAGGATATTTGGGGAGATCTGCATCTCTGCAGCGCTGGTCGTGTTGTTTCCAGCCAAACCTTTCCGCACTAGCCTGTTATAGCGCGATGATTCCACTTTCAACCTCCTCTGGAATCCTGGGGTTTGCAGTTTCGGGAGGGGCCGGAGGGCCCCTCCCGAAACTACAAACCCCAGGATTCCAGAGGAGGTTGAAAGTGGAATCATCGCGCTATAACAGGCTAGTGCAGTCAGACTCGGGAGTTGGGTTTTTTTTTTTTTTTAAGGATCCCAGCCAACAACAACCATAAAAAATACTAATAAGGTCAGGCTCTTTTCTGGCTCGCCCGCTCCTCGCCTGTTCGGGATCTCGACCGCCAGGGGCAAGGCGCTTTACAGACCCGGGAGAAAAGGGGGATATATATATATATACACACAAGGAAGGGATGCTGAGCCTCGGAACCTCTTAGGCACGCCGGTCTCCCTTACCTCCCTCCTCCCATACTGCAGCAATCCCAAACCACGGAGAGGGGACGGAGGGGAAAGGGAGTACCCGTTTCTTCCCATCCCTTCCCGAAAAGGTCCACGAGAAAAGGAATCGCAAAGCTCCGACGGGGAAAGGAGGGCGCGCTTAGCAGCAGCAGCATTACTCTGTTTTATTGCCCAGAAGGTACGGCACAATCGCAGGCCGTTTCCGCACTCGGCTGTTATAGCGCGACGATTCCACTTTCAACCTCCTCTGGAATCCTGGGGTTTGCAGTTTCGGGAGGGGCCGCACGGCCCCTCCCGAAACTGCAAACCCCAGGATTCCAGAGGAGGTTGAAAGTGGAATCGTCGCGCTATAACAGCCTCGTGCGGAAACGGCCGCAGGCATCCCTGCTCGCGTGCAGGAGACCCGTCCGCCCGGAAGGAGCCGGAGCCCCCCACTTACTTCGCAAAAGGACTGTTTCCCTTCCGCATCGGGCGCCCGTCTTCGGCGATCGATTTACGCATCCAGCCCCCATTCACTCGGCTCCATTGATCTCCCGCCGCAACGTACTTTCTCTTTTGCCACCACAGTAAATGTAAGGTTCGGGAGGAGGCGTGGCGGGAGGCGGCGGGGACGGGGCGCTGGCCCAATAGGGACGCTCTCTGGGAAGCCGCTCGGGGGCCCCCTCGCGGGGACGCCGGCGATTGGCGGCGGGCGGGCGAAGGGGCGGGGCCCGGGCGGGGCCGGCCCCCTGGCCGCTGAAAGGGTGGCTCGGGTCGCCGCCGGCTCGGGTCTTGTGTGCCGTCCGCCGCGGAGGGAGTGATGTCATTGGCGGCCAATCAGAAGCCCCAGCGGGCCGGGCCGAGCCGGAGAGGAGCGGCGGCAGCTGCCGCTCTCTATTTACGCGTCCGCCGGACCCGCGGGAGGCGCTTAACTCTTCCCTGCGCAGAAGTGTCAATGGCGCGCGGCGGCGGGAATCGCTCTGGCTGCCTCTCTCCTGGCCGCGCTGGTCTCTTTCCCGCCACCCTTTCCTTCCACGAGGGGAAGAGACCCTGGCCGTTTCCGCACTAGACCGTTATCGCGCTATTATTCCACTTTCAGCATCCTATGGAATGTGGAATCCTATGGCATTAGGCCGGCCGGCCCTTTCCCTAAACTGCAAACCCCAGGATTCCATAGGAGGTTGAAAGTGGAATCATAGCGCTATAACGGTCTAGTGCGGAAACGGCCATTGTATTCTCTCCACGTCCACCAGTCGCTTTTCTCTCTTCCTCTCCGCGCGCCCTTTAAGACGCTTTTTTTTTCAATGAATGAATGAATCCGTGAATGAATTGTGCCGTCCACTAGATTTCCCTTTTTTTTCCCACACAGCCGGTAACAGCCGCAAGAAAGTGAATGGCTTTAAGAGATTTTGATTTGGCCTCCTGGTGCCACTCAGGAGCAAACAAATATATTTATTTATATATACACACACACACACACAAACGCACACACGCACAGACATACACACACACACACGCACATATACCTACTCTAGCTGTATACCCAGCATTGCCAGGTATTTTATTTTCTCATAGGTAATACTTGTTAGAAATACCTTAGGAATTACCTTACCTTACCCTAGGAATTAGATGCGGTTGAAATATACAGATTTGAGATCCTGTGTCCCTAATTCTCCAGACTGTCTTGTCCAGTACTTGCAACTTTTTTCCCACAGTCCCCAATCCCATCTATATTCAGAGTTATTAACATACCGCCATTTGGTTTCTGAGAGAATACACTGCCCCCCTCCTTGCTGCTAGACCCCAGGATTCCATAGACTCTCAGGCAGCCAATCATAGGAGGTCTTCCCTGGCTGACACAAACAAACTTGTAGATATGCACGGACACATACATATAGATATAAATGTGTGTGTGTGTGTGTTTATATATAGATAGATAGATATATGCTATAGTTTGTACGGCTTTAAAAAAAATCTGCCGTCTCAAGGTTCGCCGTTTGGGACTCGAAAATGGAGCTGGAGGATAAAGCCAAGGCCATTTCCGCACTAGGCTGTTAGAGCGCTATGATTCCACTTTCAACATCGTATGGAATCCTGGGGTTTGCAGTTTCGGGAGGGGCCGACCGGCCCCTCCCGAAACTGCAAACCCCAGGATTCCATACGATGTTGAAAGTGGAATCATAGCGCTCTAACAGCCTAGTGCGGAAATGGCCCAAGGCGCACATGCCTAAATGCGGATTGCACACAATGACGGGGACGTTTTGTCGCCTGTGCAAGGGAGGGAGAGAATCAAACGGCAAATGCATGCATACAAACGAATACGTATTCTCCACAGTCAATTAGATCTGAATAAGTAGCCGAGCATGAGAACTAAATCCCAACTTTCTGGCTAGTCCTGCATGTTGGGATGTCCCCAAATAACCTTCATTTTTCCCCCGCCTTCTATATCCAGCCTCGCGCTGTGACAACGATGCGTGGCTGGAATCACACCGTTTCTCAGGGTGGTGCGTGAGCGACTTGTTTCAGGAAGGAAATAGGAAGCAGGGATAGGGCTGAACATTAAACGAATCGGGATGTGAGGACTGCGCATTTCATTCCCCACCTCCCAAAATCCCAGCACTAGGAACAAGTACAGTTTTTTTTTTTTCTCATCTCCCAACCCATTTTACTGTTTGTATGCCTGTGAAACTTCCTGGAGTCCGATCTATTTATTTACAGGGTTTTTTAAGGGTGCCCTTGAGACTGGAACCGTTGCAAAGCAGCATGCTAGTGAAAAAGTATACAAAAGAATAGCAATCGCAGTACAATATATTATGGCCATTTCCGCACTAGCGTGTTATAGCGCGATGACTCCACTTTCAACATCCTCTGGAATCCTGGGGTTTGCAGTTTCGGGAGGGGCCGTCCGGCCCCTCCCGAAACTGCAAACCCCAGGTTTCCAGAGGATGTTGAAAGTGGAGTCATCGCGCTATAACACGCTGGTGCGGAAATGGCTATAAACTGAGCAAAATAGATCCAGGACCCCTCATTCTAGTTCTTCTTTCAACAAGCGAAGACTTTATTTTCTCACAGGCTTTTGCGAAATGAAAAGATTTTAAAAGAAAGGTTTTTAAGATCATGCTGAACTGTTTTAGTTGCCCTGTTTTTAAAAGTCCTTGTAACCTCTTGAATCGTGGGGTTTCTACTGTTTGTAATGTTGTTAGTAGCTCAGTTCCATTTTAACGCTGTTGTTTCTATCTGTTTTAACTTTATTCTACTTGTTTTAATGTGTAAACCTCTTTGAGTCCCAGGCCTTTCTGCCCTACACTGGCCATTCCCGCACTACACTCTTATAGTGCGATTATTCCACTTTCAACATCCTATGGAATCCTGGGGTTTGCAGTTTCAGGAGGGGCCAACTGCCCCCCCAAAAAACTGCAAACCCCAGGATCCATAGGATGTTGAAAGTGGAATAATCGCGCTATAGAGTGTAGTGCGGAAATGGCCACTGTTATAGTGTTATCATTCCACTGTCAGCATCCTATGGAATTCTGGGGTTTGTAGTTTACTGAAGCCAAAGAGCTCCTTGGCTGAGATTCAAAATGTCCCTCCCTAAACTACTAACTCCAGGATTCCATACGATGTTGAAAGTGGAATAATAGCGCTACAATAGTGTAGTGTGGAAAGGCCTCCAGTTTTGAGAGAAATGTAGAGTATAAATAAAGTGAAGAAAGAGACCAAGGAGAAGAAGAGGAAGGAGAATCAGTCAGAAAAATTAACAGGTGAGTCTCCGCAGCTTTCCTAGGAAAAGGGATTCCTCACACCTTTGAAAAGAAAAGCCTCAAGAGCCTCCAATAGCAGTTGATCCCAGAGGTGCAGGAACTATTTTGAAAATAAGGGGCAACCATGGAGGAAGACAACCATGTTGAATTATATGAAATAGTGCTGTGAGCTTTTGTGAGAAATTTTGTTGAAAGTGGTGAGGAAGGAAGTCTAATAAATGAATAAAAGGTGGACTGACCAGTGACCTGGACAGATATAAGCGGTTCCAGACATTGATAAAATATGTGTTTGTTTTAGAAACATATCAGCCACAAACATGCAAAATCATACATATTAAGAAACACAATCCACTATCATTAGAAAGAACATTGTCAGTTTGGGACCAAAGTTTGGAAAAATTATTTTTTTGGATGACAGCTCCCAAAATCCTCTGGCAAGTATAGCTATACTGACTAGAAGATTCTGGGAGTTGTATACCAAAAAAGTAAGTTTTCCAATCTCTGTATGGGACCTCCCTGTCTCAATAGAATTAAGGCACAATCCTATACCAAAGATCTGCCAGTTCTTGGGGGCTGTACTAAGATGTGACAGAAATTTTCCTATGGCTGTAGATCATCAGGCAGTCTAGATAAGCTGGCAGAGCAGTTGGTCAGCAGAGCCATTCTGGTGGCAAAGATACACTACCAGAGTCATTAAAATATGACAGAGTCTCCTACAGGACAGGCAAGGCACATGGGAGTAGCACATATCTATATTGCTTCATTCCAAAAGCAAGAATCCATCAACATTACAACTTTACACCTTTCCTGGACTGGGTATAGGAAATCTCACTTCCACTGACATCAACTGGATGGATGAAGTTCAAAACTGGCCTGCTCCATGTTCATGAATTGCACACGCAAATTGTCACAGGAGAATACAAGATGTGGAATTAATCAGCACCCAGGCCCAGCACACTACCCTGGTGTATACAAAAGGACGAAGGCCATGTGTGGCCTATGGAGCACATCTGGTCCCAGCTCTTTGAGCATGCCCCAACATAGACCACCATGGGGCAGAGGGAGAATCACATTTTATGGAATGCAAGTCTTTTTTTTTTTTCAATTTTATTTTTTTAAAAAAGTGAAAATAACGGGTTTTGAGACCAGAAGTGGACGTCTGGTGACTTCTGATTTTGGCAGGACAATGTAGTATGGGCAGCGTGTGGAAAATGGATTGTCTTTTTTCATAAACCAAAAAGGCCCTAATCTTTTCCTTCCAGTCTTAATTCAGGCCATTTTGATTCTTTCTCTGCTTCTCTTTCTGCTCTGGAGCACCCAATACTGAAAGAATGCAACACAGCTTCTGTATCACTGTAGTAAAAGAATGAGCAAACAAGGACAAAGTAGCTAGACTCATACAGCCAAACCAGGTGTTATGCATGTGCAGTGATTTTCACACTGACTTCAGTTTGCCTACCCAAAATCAAGCTGTGATAATTAGTTAAGAATTGCTAGGTTTCTTTCCCAGACTTTGTCACCTAGTTGGAAACAAAGAGGATGTCTTGCCTTTTGGAAACTCTGCCTACCTGACTTTGCCCTTCCATAGCCACAGTTATTTGGGAGTTTGGAAGAGCAAGTGGTAGTTGCTCTACAATCAATTATTACAGAAATATCGAGCTTGAGTACCAAAAACAAACTTAGATGAAGTTGAGAAATTTGGCATAGTTCTACAGTTCTGAACAGTTTGGGGCAGATTTTACTAAAAGCCCCAGCCAGAGAATACAGTGGTATATTTTCCAAGTGGTGTATTTTCCAATACATCCCAAGCTGCTTGGTTGAGAAGCCTGGAATAGATGATCTCAGGCGAACAGCACCTATGTATGTTTGTGCTTATTCGCTTTCAGGGTGAGGTTTACATTTGAAGTGTTTTGTCTCATCCAGCTACTGAAATTTGGGGTGCTATCTTTAACTTCTAATCTTCTCAAAAAAGCTAGATCACAAAGGAAAATTGATTTTGCGGGCAATCTCTCATCTGTACCTTATAGGTGGTAGAAAGTGATCTTGTCTATGCAAAATAAAGTAAATTTTACTTTAGAAAAATAGACATTTCTATATATCTTACCCTACCTTAAGACTGAAAAAAAATATATTTATTTATCCTACATATGAAGCTTCTCTTGCTTTTATTGACTGGGGATCTGTGTGTTAACAAATTATGAAACCTGAGAATGTTTACTTCTGATCCAAAGTGATCACCCATGATGTGATTTCTTTATACGGGTTTTTGAAATAAAGCTCTTTGCTTCAGAAGCAGATCAGAACAATGTGTCTTGACCTTTCTAAGTTTTGAATCACCACTGTAATGGAATATGACATATATGTTTTAAAAATGCAACAGAATTAGCAATGATTGGGTTAGCTCCTGATCTTGTTTACACCATAAAAACCCATTGATTTTTTTCCCCCCTGGTAAACGTCAATGGCTAGCCGTGCATGCATTTGCAAAGTCTCCTTCCCAGAGGCATATATCTGATTGTCCTTTCCTAGTGCCCAGCACATTTAGATAACAACATAACAACCTTCTGTGCGCTGCGTGTGAATTAGCCACTTCTGCAGCTCTCATGCCTCTCAACATTTAAAAATAGACCCAAGGTTTTCAAGGTGTTTATAGGCTAGTCTGTGATAGGATGCAAGGGTGGGGTCTCGCATACCACAGCAGATTCTCCGCCACTGTCCTACACTGGTGGGATTTGTATTCAGAGTAAGTAGCTTGCTTTTGTAGATTACAATTCCCAGAATACCCCACATGGAAATGGGCCATTCTGCTTGGAGGTTGTAGGAACTGTCATCTCCAAAATTAACATATATGAACACTGCTTGTGCATTGTGCAGTCAGCAATTGAAAACTGCTATCATGATGATCTATCCTCTTCAGAAAGAAAGGTAGGTGAAAGAATTTGCTTTCTGGCTGCTGACTGTTGAGTGCATCTATTCTACAGAATTGTAAAGCTTCAACGCCACTTTAGTTGTCATTGCTTTATAAATAAATTTTGGGATTTGTAATTTGGTAGTGTGTTTAAAATTCTGTCCTAGAGGGGTCTAGTGCACTTCCCTGAACTAATGCACTAGTATCTAGCAGAGAATTCTAAGTACTTTGTCAAACTACAAACCACAGTATTCTACAAAATAGAGCATGACAGTTAAAGTGGTATCAAGCTGCTATAATGATATGGGTTATGTGCAGTCTCTGAGCCTTTCCACATTACACTGTCATAGTGCTATTATTCCACTTTCAACATCCTTTGGAATTCTGGGTTTGTAGTTTACTGGGGCCAAAGAGCTCTCTGGCTGAGAATTATAAATGCCCCAGGGTTCCATAGGATGTTGAAAGTGGAACAATAGCACTATAACAGTGTAGTGTGGAAAGGCCCCCTGTTCTCTAAGCAATACTTCATCCAAGAAAGGACTTGGGGCAAAAATCCAGGGCCACACTCAGCTGAATGAGACCAAAGACCTACAGGTAGAGCAGGACTGGCTTAGCACAAACAAATGAAATAATACACATTGGCATCTTAAGCAGAGAAGTAGGAAAGCCTGCAATACTATTACATCCTGGGCCTAAAATTACCCAAGTGCACCATAGTCTCTGAGTGACTCCTTAAGGAACTGATTTCACATCATGAACCCACCGTGGTGGGGGCATAATCCAGGGCCAGCTCTACCATTAGGTAGAATGAAGTAACCATTTCAGAAAACTGGTCTTTATTTATTTAATTTGTTCTTAATTTTTTACTTTACTACCAAGGAGGAAGAGAGATGCTTGTGTGATCTTCTGCTCCAAATGCCAAAATAGTGCTTTAAGCCCTATACACTTTGGCTAGAGTGCATGAGGTGGCACCATTTAGATAGAAAAATGTCCCCTATCAGCCCTGGCATTGTCACTCTTGACACTGGGGTGACCCAAAATATTGGAGAATGACTCTTTTTCCATTACAGCTCCCAGAATCTCCAGCATGGAGAGATGAAATGCAAATAATAACAATTTGACAACCTTCCCAGACCTTTGGGCCAGCATTCACTGAGTGACAGGAGGGTTCATTGTGACTGTACACAATGTGTGTATAACTCTGCTGTCACTCCATGCCATTGTGTACTAATCCCCTTGCAGGATGCTTCCTTTCTACCATAGCCTAACATTGCAGCAAACATTTTTTTGTGAGGCAGGAGTGACAACCAGTGGTGTACCTATGAGAGGGGCAAAATGAAGGCATTGCCCCCCAAATAAAAATTCTGCCTCCCCTCATGAAATTTTCTTTCAGTTCCCAAATTTCTAGCATTGCAGAAAGTGAGATATTACAAATCATTCACAGCCAGAACTCTTCTGTTTGCTGTGCTTGTATTCGCTTGGTAACTTGGACCTCTGCCTCTTTTCTTAACATGCATGAACTGTATTTCCAAATGTTCAACTGAAGTTTTAAGCTTCTGCAATGCTAAAAATTTGGGATATGAAGGAAATTTTCCTTTGAGGGGGCAGAATTCTTATTTTGGGGTGGGGTAATGACCTCATTCCCCTGTCACTGTAGCTACACCCCTGGTGACAATTCAAAAAAAAAAAATAACTGTGACAAAACCCTGAGAAGACAAGGCTAGTTGATGCCACCAAATTACTACAGAAAAACAAACAGGTAAGACAAAGGTGGAAACATCTGGAAGCTCTCCAGATGTTATTGAGCTACAACTCCCAGCATTCTACATTAGCTACACTGCGTAGGGCTGCCAGGAATTGCAGTTCACAACCTCAAGATTCCCATTCCTGAGGTAAAAGGGAAACATCCACACCAGGCTCAGAGAATTTTATGTTGTTACTGTTAGCAGGGCTGCTATCTCGCCTTCGCAGGTGTGTGGAAAAAGCCTTGACTGAAAGGCCGTAAAATTGCACTGAGTGCTTGTCCTAAATGAACATGCTAACAAATTTGTGCTTCTTGAACACCTTCTGCTTTGTCAGTCTTAGTGTTCATTTAAGTATTCAAAAGACATCCATCCTTTGATACTCTCTTTCTTTCTGCTGCAAAGGCAGAATCTTTGCATCTTTGCACCAGTTAGAACATTTGCAGTATTCCCGCAGTGGAAGATCCTAGGAAAAAACAAATAAACATGAGAACCTGGAGCTTTAATAAGGCATTGGAAGGGCTTGCTTGTACATCTGAAAGTTCTCCACCCATGCAAACCAGCTTAAATACTGGGAAAGAAAGAGAGATAGATGGAATTGTTCTCTGTTGCTTTCTCAATACATTTGATTCAGACTGTTTTGTTCAGCTTCATGGTACCTTTTGAGGTTGCCCACTATGATCCCCCTGCTGCAAGGGAAGGAATTGTGTAGTCCTCCAGGTGTTGATTGCATCTCCCAGCAGCCTTAGCCAACAGAACCAATAGGAAGAAATATTGGCAGCTGTATTTCAATAACATCTGCAGGGCTGCACAATTCCTACCTCAGCCCTAACATGTAACATGAGAAATTGTGATCCTGTCTACTGTCAACCAGCTAGTTATTTCTCAATCTGGGATTCAAATTCAAGCCCATGTTCATATCAACATTAGTTTCACAAATCTGCAAAGAATATTAATCCTGAAGCCTTTTTCAGATGTCACTTTCCCCCCTACTATTAACAATGTGCCCCCATGTGGGCACCAGTATAGACTCTTCCAATGAGAGGTTGTTTTTGTGAAGAGTAGATGGAAGGGGGCATACTCTCTCCTACATTACCTGCGGGAAAACACTGTGTCAGTAAATTGATGATGAACCAGGACCTAATACTACTGAAATGTTAACATTCTGAAGTTCTCTTTACTGCTACTGCTACTACTGTTATTACTATAGACGCCCCATAATTCAATAGAAGATGGGTTTGCTACCCCTTTGTCTGGGACATATGTAGGGTGAGGAGCAACTTAAACCACTAAAAGATGAGGGAAAAAATGCCTAGATAAAGATATTTCTTTCTCACCAGCCTGTGGTACTCCGTCACAATGAATGACAGCATATGGACCTTTCTCCTATCACTGTAATTTCAAAGAGGTAAAGATGTAAGGCTGTTAATTCTAAGTCTACCACAAATGCAGTGGCGGAGCTTGGAGTGTGTGGAGGGGGGCCAAGATGGGGCATGGCTACAATGGGGAGGACACGGTGTGGTGGTGGGGCTACAGTGCATGGGGCATGGCTAAAACAGATGGGGTGGGGCTACGATGTGTGGGGGAAGGCAATCAAGGAGCCAGGACACTCCAAAAAAATTGCCGCCGGGGGCGAACCACCTCCATCACCCCCCCCATCCCTACACAACGGCACAAATGTACTTTTCTTGTTTGTTTCATTTATATCTCACTTTTTCTCCCAAGAGCTCAAGGCACTGCACATGGCTTTCTTCTTTCCTCCTTTATACTCAAAACAACCTTGTGAGTAGGTCAGGCCGAGAGTGAGTAATTCGCTCAAAGTCACCCAGGACCTTTCCACACTACACTGGTATAGTGCTATTATTCCACTTTCAAAATCCTATGGAATCCTGGGGTTTGCAATTTAGGGAGGGGCATTTAGAATTCTCAGTTAGACAACTCTTTGGCCTCAGTAAACTACCAACCCCAGAATTCCACAGGATGTTGAAAGCAGAATAATAGCACTATAACAGTGGCCCTTTTCGCACAGCGTTTTTGAAGTGAAAGGGCCCCTTGAGTGTCACGTAAATGTCAGGAGTGGTCTGCATGACGCACTCACATTTACGCAATGCTCAAGGGCCTGACACGGACCGCACATGCCCCTTTTCATTTTCGGCTCAAAGCCGAAAACACTCTGGGGCCCTGCGCGCACTTACCCGGCGTGCAGTGCCTTGGGAGCCGGCCCAGTCGCGCGTCCTCTCCTCAGTGCAGCCTGGGAGGTCCCAGGCTGCACTGCGAATGGAAGAGGCAGGACGCTCGCGTGAGGAGGAAGGAGCTGCGGAGCCCAAGCAGCAGGGACACGGCAGCGTTCCTTCCAAGCCTTTTCACGCAGGAACCCCAACCCAGCAGCGCAAAAAGATAAGGTGCGAAAAGGGCCAGTGTAGTGCAGAAAGGCCCCCAATGAGTTTTATGGCCCCATACGACTTAGAACCTGGATCTCCCACCATAATGTCTCTTTACGTGTAAAGAAATAGGAAAAGTGATCAGAGGCCTCTTTAATCTATTGTTCTATTCCTACACTGCCCAAACAAAGAAACCCACAAGCAGATGAAGATGCAGGAAAAGTATTAGGAGGAATCATTATCATCATCCATTTATGTCCTCCGTCACTGGGACTCGAGAGGGCTGACAAAAACAAATAGAGATACAAGCACATACAAAGACATGAGTAAAAGTGAAATAAAACCATTCCAAATGTTATTGCTAAAATGCAATTAAATTATCAATAGAATTAAAACCTTTTACAAAAATCCATTAATGATATACAAGCTATTAAAACAGCCCACTTTTTAAAACCTTTCAGACAGTTCTTAAGTAGGGATGGGACAAAGCCAGAATTTTCTGAATCCAAATCCAGATCCAAATCCCTGGAAGGTTCTGGGAATCCAAGAATCTCATGAATCTTGAATCTTTTGAATCCTTTTTTTAAAAAAGTGTTTTAAAGGCAAGGGAAAGAAAGTACCTCCATTAAAAATGTTTTTGAAGCGGGATTTGATATCTTTGCTTAATGAAAAAAATTTAAAGAATAGTTTTCACTTTCAGGAAAACTTTCAGGATCCCTGGATCGCTCTGGCACCGGTAGAAGAGTGGGGAGCATGGGATCGCATTCCCCGCTACCTTCTCCTGCCTGCCACTGGCAGAATTAGAAAGATTCAGTTCACCTATTTTGGCAGGGGGATTCAGATCCTCAAATCTCTAATCCTTGCCCAGAATTCAAAGATTTGGTTGGCCCATCCCTACTTAAAAGCCTTTCAGAACAGAAAAGTTTTCACTGACAGAAAGACACAAAGGAAGGACCATCATAACTTTCTTAGGGAGGGAGGTCCAACATCTAGGAGAGGCCACTGAGAAGGCCTTCTCCCATATTCTTACCAGAGGTGTCTGTGAAGGTGGTGGAACTGAGAGAAGAACGTCTCTTGAAGACCTTAATGCCAGGAAAGACATAAATGTGAACAGAAATAATACCCCAGTGTTTCTGTCTCTCCTGCCTCAGCAATTGGTATTCATACTTGAAGCCATAGTTGCTGTTAGCTTTCCCCTCCATCAGAGTCTCATCCTTAAAATACAGCAATACATTCAAAGCTTGATCCACGTATATTGGATAGGTAACTGAAGCAGAACAATCTGCTAGGAACCATGACAGAAGAGTGCTCAGGATTGTCTGAACATTTGCTGTACCACTCATTCATGTCTCATGAAGAACAAACCAGGTGTATCTAAACAGATTGTTGTGACTTTTGCCACCCACACTCCTAATCAAGCTGCATATGTCTGCTATTAATATGATTAATGCATCAGTTCCATCTCCCTTCCTCTCTCATGCATGCATAAATACATACAGAGAGAGAGAGAGAGAGAGATGAACACTGCCATTAAAGCTTTACTTCATGAGTCACTGCAAAGTTGTTGGGGGTTTTTTTCTTCAAAAATCTCCCCTCGCTGGATGCCTAACACAGAGAAATTTACGTTTTCACTTCTTTTCTAAACACTGACTAAATTATTGCTGAGTTTCTGATCTACTGAGGATTAAATTTGCATGTGATTTAGCTCAGCCAAAGCTCATGTTTTTAATCAACATTAATTATCTAATCCCCAGAGGGTCTGCATGGAATTCCTCCAGTAAACAGATGGGAGGCAAGGGAGAAATGGAAGCAGGAGGAAAGAAATGTTGAACCAGGGTCAGGCATTTGGAGCAGAATATTGGGACATGACTTACTTCACAGTATCCTGTGATCATTGGACTAAGCAATACTCATGACACAATGTTCATGGTTAATTTTTATTCTCTCCAGCTAATGTAACCTGAAGTAGATAAATAATGTTGGTATAAACAATTAATTCTGGAACCAGTTTTAAAAACAAAAAATAAAAGAGGAGTTTCATGGGAAGAGAACTTTGTAATAAGCAGAAACAGAGTAGTCTCTACATTGCAAATCATATGTAGAAGGGCTGTAGCTGGGGAGGGGAGGCAAAATGAGGCCATTGTTTCCAAATAAGAATTGCAGTGTGGTGTAGAGATTTCAGCATTGGTCTACAACTGTGGAGTCAGAAATCCCCACTTAGCCATGGTAACCCACTGGTAACCTTGTGCAAATCACATTTTCTCAGGCTCAGAGGATGGCAAAGGCAACCCCTTGAGCAAATCCTTCCAAGCAGACCCCATTACAGGGTCACTTTAGGCTTGCTATAAGTCAGAAACAGCTTGCAGACACACAGTAACAATAAGAAGTCTCCCGCAATAAAACACTCTTTCAGTCCCCAAATTTTTAGCAATGCAGAGAGAGAGAGATACTGAAAATCTTTCATACCTAGAATTATATTTGCCCTGTTCACATTTCTTTTGTAATTTTGCCTGCCTATTTCCTTTGGCTTCTAAACTGTATTTCTAAATACTCAATTTTAAGCCATTGCAGCATTCAAAATTTGGGGACTGAAGGAAAATCTCATGTGGATATAGAATTCTTATTCAGAGGCCAATGTCCATATTTTACCTGACCTGTAGGCATTCCTTGGCATGCAGGCAAGATATTTCAGAATCTTATTTCTTTCAATTCAGCTCCAAGAATCCTCCATCTGCTCTGGGAAGATGAATGGGTTCTGGGACCTGTAGTCCAAAAACATAACAGTCACAAGCTCTGGTTCCTGTTGAGTGGCTTCTCTACCTTGCAGGCTGACTGTGTAATGTAACCTTCATCTCAGAGGGTTGGATCCAGAGACACCTTAGTGGAGGGTGTATGTTGAGGTCCTTACATATCTGTTAAAACCAGCTTGGGGTGGGGGCACATTCTACCATTCTACCAGAGGGTACTGCCAGAACTCAGAGTGGGTGCACTCTGGCCTTAGTTTGGAACGGAATGGAAAAACTGGACATTTGCCTCCAGGCATTTCTCTTCCCTCATTTGTATAAGGTTGTTTCCAACAGCTTTGTAACCCAGAAGTGGAGCAGGACAAAGTAAGTAATATCAACAACCTGGAACAAGCCTGATGAATTAGCATGACTGAGGAAATGGTGTCATACCCTGCTTCCAGAAACATGGATTCTGACTCAGAGGCCAAAACAGGGGGCATGCCAGGACCTGCTGTACAGGAAGAGGTTCCAGTGCCACAAACAGAACAGGGGGCAGTGCCAGCCCCAGCAGAGAGTCCTGCCTCTTCCGACACAGGCAAACACTTACCTGTACCCTCCTTTGCAGGGTATAACTAGGCATTTTGAAAATTCTAAAACAGACTCAAGCTTTTGCACACATTTTCAACTTTCAGTATTGTTTTCCTCAAATATTTTCAGATTCCTTTTAAAATGATGCCTTGAGAAATATTTTTACAAATCTGACCTCTGAGATGTTAGTCTTTTAAATCTAGCATCATTCATAAACTGGAGGAAAGGGACTTATTAGGACGTATATTTGATTGAAGTTGAAGCCAGGCAAAGGTTTTGCTTTCCTTATCGCCAGCACAAATTTATTACAGCTGTAAAGTTGGGAAGGGGGCAAGGTATATATCTGGGGATCAGAGACTATGGATACACTGACACTTTTCTCTCATGGGTACAATTCTCTTATCGGTGGAGCTGAGGGATTCTGGGAGTTGTAGTCCCTAAATTTTTTTTTCATGCTGTGTGTGGGAGGGCTTTGTGACCCAAATGGTGAGTAAAGAGCATAGAATTATAGTCATTATATTATTCATGAAACTGGTCTCTTTACAATTCATTGGCCTGGATGCTGAGAAGTTGTTGAATTACTTAGCGCTACAAATAATTTTGTGACATTTTGCTTACAGCAGTTTTTGAATTCAAGGGGAGCAGAAGTCAATGGAAAAGATTTCTGAACAAAAAGTGGCATGCTATACTTGATGTATAGTGGTAAACTCTACATCTAGGGTAAACTGTAAACACGTAGAATACACTGGCTAATTTTCATGAAATCCTTGTTATGAATGTTGTATTTTAATGTGTGGAGACATAGACCCTTTTTGCACTGCATTTTTCCATGCGAAAGGGTGCCTGGAGCGTCATGCGATTGTGAGGAGCGATCTGCATGGCACTCACATTCGCGCGACGCTCCAGGGGCCAGCAGGCGCCGATTGCGCACCTTTTCATTTTCAGCTAGGAGCCAAAAATGGTGTGTGATTGTGCATTGCTCTCGGGCCCCACGCGCGCTTACCTGGTGTGCGGAGCCTCTGAATCTGTGCAGGTCGCGCTTCCTGCCCCAGCACAGCCTAGGAAACTCCCAGGCTGCACTGTGGAGGAAAGAGGCAGGGCTCTCACGTGAGCAGGCAGCTCGTGCAGAGCTGAAGGACCCCGGACGCAAGAGCCTCTCACCAGAGGCTGCTCGCGCGATCCACACACCCCAGAGCCGGAAGAAGGTAGGGTCCTAGTCTCTGCCGTGAAGAAATCAAACATACTCCTTCATCTGTTCCCTTTGTAGTCCTGAGCATTTGTTGTTTGTTCATAAAGAATTTAGTCATCATTCTTTCGTAGTGCTTATTAGAGAATAAAATGTATTTTAGGATTACACAGTCTTTCAAAATATAATAGTCACTCTTTAAAAAAAAAGCGCTGTTGTATGAGTTAATAGGTGTGTCATCACGATTGTTGCATTTGAGAGCTAACTGTAAAAACAGCATTAATTAATTCTTCAGAGATTTATGATTGTCAATAGGATTTTTCTGAGCATAAAATAACATTTGTAGTCTGACACATCACCACATACCGGTACATAATACCACAAAATGTGAAAACAGGCAAAGTGAATTGGTCACTTCAGACAATTAACTTTTTTTAATTTATAATTTTTCAAACAAACAAACACAGATTCACAGGTAGAATCAGAGTTCCAATCAAAGAAATATATATTTAAAGAAAAAGAAAAAAACTGATCTAAAACTAAAGCACAATAGTAGCACACTAAAAGACATTGAATACTGACTAACTAAGACACTAAATTCTGACCTACTAAAAGGGCTCTGATCACCCCTACAAGCCAGACTGAAATGAAAAAAAAAGGGGGGTGGAAACATTACTCTACCATTATAGAACCAACCAATTAACCCTACTCGATTTACTAGCTACCATAACCACAAATTATTGGATTGTTAGATTTCTTATTACTCAAAAAGTCCATAAATGGTTTCCAGTCTTTCAAAAATCTTCAGTTGACTTATCCTTTAAAACCCATATTAGTGTGGCGATTTTGGCTCAGATGTCCAAAAAAAAAAAAAAAAAACTTGATTAAAAAGAAGGAATGAAAAAGGAAACTTGAGGTACCTTCAGACTAATCAATGGAGGCTTTCCTGGACTGCATTCCACTTCTTCAGATACAACCAAGGCTTCAAACACCCAAGCCTGCCCACAATAACTTGATCATTTTTGTACATGCTTCACAATGACTTCCAATTCTAACTCAAACACCAAAATGTCCTCAGCTTGCCGTACATGTAAGGCAAGAAGAGGAAAAAGAATACACACAAACACTTTCATATCAGAATGTTTGGCCAGGAACAAACACTGGGACACTTCATCAGCCCCATTGTTAGTTCTACTGAAACAAACAATACTGAATAGTGGTCATTATGGGCCTTCTGCTGTGATCTCTCCATTTGTTGTTGTTCTTATTCGTCATCAAGTCCAAACATAATGGCAACCCTCATATGAGAGACCTCCATGAGCCCTAGGCCCTTTCTGCCCCCTACCTTTTCACTGTGGTGTCCAATGGGGATCCATGAGTGAGCTGTACCTGGAGAGGAGTGCAACAGGAGTGCTCCCCTCCACACTGGCTTGCTCTGTGATGAAGAAAGCACAATTGCCCTGCTTCTTCCTTCCATGGTGTAGCTGGGTACTTTCCCAGGCTGCACTGGGTCAGGAAGCACAGCCATTGTGCTTCCCAGGCTTCTGCATGACAGGTAAGTCTGCAGTGGCAGTGTGATTGCAGATCATTGATGGGGAAAAACCTGTCAATGATTTAATCCATGATTGTGCTGCCTCAGGACAGGAGAAGGATGGGACTGCAACGTTGTCATGCAGAACTGTCATCACAGTCCTGTCCTTTTCCCGTCCCTATGGCAGGTTGGGAGGGTGGTGTGGAAAGGGCCCTAATCATCAACTGCTCTGCTCAGATCTTGCAAATACAGGGCAGCTGTTGGCTGCCTTAATTGAATCAATCCAACTGTAGTGGAAGAGAAAGACTACAGTTTTCCTCCTTTTCTATAGCCATCCAATGAGTCATTTTGTCTCATGACACATCCAAAGTACAACAGCCTCAATTTAGTTATCTTGCCTTCTAGGGAGAGGCTTGATTTGTTCTCAGATCCATTTATTTTTCTTTTTTAGAAATCCCTGGTATCCATAGCACTCTCCTCCAGCACCTTATACTCAGTGATTTGATATGTTTTTGAAACCTTAGAAATCTAATCTTTTCCTTCTTACATAAACTTCAGAAGATAGGAAGTA
Organism: Ctenosaura bakeri; assembly: GCA_948474755.1. Classification (NCBI taxonomy): domain Eukaryota; kingdom Metazoa; phylum Chordata; class Lepidosauria; order Squamata; family Iguanidae; genus Ctenosaura; species Ctenosaura bakeri. Next base: position 39,018 of record CAOLHI010004830.1, on the reverse strand, counting down.
TTACAGTGTGATTTGGAGAGAACATGGGAGCTTCATCATACCAAACGAAATATAACACCAAACAAAAACCCTGGCATGTTGACCTTAGGGCTCCATAAGGCCCCCACAGCTGTTTTGTGGCCCCAAAGCTCCAATACCACACATTTTCTAACCACCCAAAAAGATTTATCACCTTTCCTAGAAGCCTCCAAAAGTGGATGATTCAGCTTTTAAATAAATTGCAGTCTTCCTGTCAGAGCCAATACCAAAGCTGGGGTGGGCACAATGGAGAATACCCCCCTTCTTTCAAGATTGTCCTTCAAAATTTGGATTGAGAAGGGTCAAGGAGAAGGAAGTGGGGCTATACAGAAAGATGGATTCCACCAGATTTCATAGACTACTGGTCATGTACTAGCTTTTTGAGTCAGGTCTGGAAAAGGACAGGAATAAAGTAAAGGCAAGACAGGACCAGTTCAATATACTGACAGTCCCTCATTCCGGTTGTTAAAAATCCTCTGTACCCATATATTGCACTAGCTGAAGCTTCTGGAATATTGGAATAAAAAAAAAGTACAGGCTGGCTAGGAAGCTGCGTATACATTTTATTGCTGCAGGTCACTTTGGAGTGTTTTAATTAAGACTCCCTTAGAGGCTCATAGGAGGAAAGCTTTCAGGACCCACCTTATCCATCCATCTATGGTTTAACAGTTGTGGTTTAAGTGGAAATTTTCCCTTCATGGAATCTAAAATATAGATATCAAAGGGCAATTTCATTATTCATGTTGCTTTTACTGTTCTTTTTTTGAAATAACGATACTCTGTATCCTGAATGGTAAATACATACAAATACATTTGTTTTGTGTTGCATGGATACCTTCATTGTGTTGATCTTTATAACTTGAGAAGCTGGGGGCAATTTTCACTCCCATGCCCCTCTGGCTAACTGTAGAGGTTCAGAGTGGTGGGGCCCAATCCTGATCAATGAACATTTTAAGGGGGTGGAGTGCTAATGTTTTGCAGATGCCTTGAGCCACTGGAGGTGAAAAATCACACAGATCTTTTTAAAGAAATAGTTGAGAGTCTAGGAGCTTCAAGGGACATGTGTAGTCCATAGGTTACACACTGATTACCCCTCCTTTTTGAGATTAAATCATCACATATTTTGATATCAGTTTTTTTAAAAGGATATTGAAAATGTTTTTAAAAAGCCAAGCAAGTTGAATGTTTCCTGTGGTCTTTAAAATCATGCGGGAAGAATGAATCCTCAGTTGACATAAACCTGGCATGGACGGCACCTAGACCAACTGTTCACCTCCTGTTCTGCTCAGTGAGCAAATCTCAGGAGAAGGGGAGAGCAGGCTGGCCTTTTCCTCTTGCTATTCTCAGCTGGCACTAGGATCCTAAAGGGATCAGACCCAGCTGTCATACATGCATGTTTGGTCCTGAAGAACTTCTAGCTAAATAACAAGGCTTCTTGTAAAAATATTCAGTAGCCCTTTATGATTTTTTGGCATGCCCATTGTCCTGCTTGCTGAAACAGTGGGGAAAGAATTTGGCTAAATGAATGGAACTAGTAATAGGATAAAACATTTGTTATGTGAAGTCAGTGAGAATTCACACCTGCCCTAGTGTATCAAGAGGGGACTACAAACTTACCTTTATAAATGACAGTAATTTAACCTCATGCTCATTTTGGCAGTAAAATAGTTCATTTGTTTTGTTGGAAAAATCCATGAGACTTCTTCTCTGCCTGTAAAATATAGACAAATACTTACATATTGGAAATTTTTCTAATGATCCAGAGATGTAATCCACACTCTGTATGGTCTGAGATTGTGTTCAAGTCTCAGTCATATCTAGAATAATGTTCACATGTTTTCATCTGTAATGGCACATTGATATTGATCTAGTTTCTCTACAGTGCATCCAGATTAAAGTTCCAATCCTATCCACACCAGTCAGATTGAATTCAGTGGGACTCACTTTTCTTTGCCATACATAGGACTGTCATTACCTTCACTATCTGTGTAATTGTATAATTGTATAAAATTGTGTATGTTGATTGAGAAGCAAGCTCCATGTAATTCAATGGGACTTACTCCCAGGCAATTATATATAGGAATGCAGCCACCATTTCTTTCTAAATTAATGACTAAATTCATGACTACTTTTCTAAACTCATTTCAATGGGTCACAAAAACAACTAATTTCATATGACGAAAACTATCCATATGAAAGTACAGGTCGGAAATTATAAAAGTGGAGCTCCCCACATTTAGGATAGACATAGGATAGAGGGGAGGGCAGTCCTCAGACCTCCTATGGGCCACTTCATTAGTTTTTTTTTTAAACATCTTTGCTGTATATGCAAGAGCCATATGTCCAGCCAAATGCATGCATTGCATAGGTACATGTCATAATATATGAGAAGAAGATCTGATCTGGCCTGCTTTCTGACTATTTAAGGAATATTTGCACTGCCCAGCTATATCACTTTCCTAGCCCTTTAACTGTAATTGGTTCCACCCTAAAGATTTCTGTGATTTATAGTTTAGGGAGGTATTTAAAAACCACCAGAGAAGAAAAGAGCATTAAATGAGTTTAATTATGTAAGATGAATAAGCACTCAGGGTACCTCGAGAACTGTAGATTAGGTGGAACTTAATATTGCTTTCTAATAGAGAATTCTAAGTCTTTCACTAAACTAAAGATCCCAGGATTCCTTAAGATGGAGACATGGTAATTAATGTGGTGTGAAAGTGATAGAATTTTTTAGCACAGATACATCCTTAGATTGGCTCCAGGCTTGTGGACACAGCTGTATCATCTTATTGTCAGCTGCCAAGCAGCTATTAATACATATGCTGAATCTGTTTTTCCTTCCTCTTTGTGCTAAGATAAAAAATAAACTATTCTTCTTATCAGGAGGTCTTGATTGACCCAGATCTATTTAGCATCATTCCAGACATTTTGTGAGTGAATGGGAAACACTTTAGTTTTTTAGTTTCTCTCATTGGACCAGCTAGGAAAGCCCTAAAGAGCACCCAGTGAGAGACTTGGGGCCTTTCCGCACTACATTGTTATAGTGCTATAATTCCACTTTCAACTTCCTGTGGAATTCTGGGGTTTGTAGTTTACTGAGGCCAAAGAGCTCTCTGGCTGAGAATTCTAAAGGACCCTGCTTAAGCTGCAAACCCTAGGATTCCATAGAATGTTGAAAGTGAAATAATAGCACTATAACAGTGCAGTGCAGAAAAGTCCATAGTTTGCTTCTCCTCTTGCTGCTTCCAGTACAGAAGGATGAAGTTGAATCAGCTTAAATGGCGAGATCATTTTTCTAATTATTGTTAGAGAAGTCAGGCATCATATTCACTCCACTGCATCTGCTGTGGCTCTGTCTCTTTATTAAAAGGCATTAATGAGAAGACAAAACAGTCCTTTTTTCTCCCACAGTGTCTTTGCTGCCCACTAAAATGAGATCAAAGTCATGAAGCACAAACAGCAAGACCTCTCGAGGGCAATACCACTGGGTTAGTTTAGTAGTGAAGTAAGACAGCCTGCTGAGGTGGGAGCAGGGAAGGAGGGAGAAACCCTCAGTTCATTGGCATCCTGATGCAAAGCCATTTGCAAGGGGAGCAGGCAGATTCTGGAGTTCTGCAGCTTCTCCAGGATTAGAATGGTCATTTTTGCTTCCACTCAGCAAAAAGTTAATTATAGAACCACAGAATCACACAGTTGGAAGGTATTCCAAGAATCATTGAGTCCAACCCCCTGCCAGCACAGAAAGCCAACACTATAGCCATTTCCACACCTTACCGGTTCCCACTGATGTCCTGTCACAGTTCTGACAGTACCTTTACCAGGAAAGGAGTGTGATGGGAATGCTCCCTTCTGCACCCAGCTGCCCCCCCCCCGTGGAGGGAGCACGAACAACATGGTCTTTCCTTCTCCAGCAAAGCTGGCCTCTCTCCCATGCTGCACTGGGGGAGGAAGCATGTGATTGTGCTTCCACCCCTTCTACATAGCCAAGAGTGACGGGAGCATCGCACAACCATGGGCACTTAATTTTTTTTTTCTTTAAGCAAATATCCTACAATTGCAATGGGCAGGGACAGGTTGGCAGTGGGAATGCAATGACATCATGTGAAACACAACCCGTGGAATGCTGCCATTGAGTCCCCATCATGGGACTGCAACACCATGCACAAATGGCCTATGTTTGTTGTTTTGTGCTTTCATGTCATTTCTGATTTATTGAGGCCCTAAGGTGAACCTCTCACAGGATTTTCTTCACCAAATTTGTTCAGAGGGGGTTACCTTTGCTTTCCTCCAAGGCTGAGAGAGTGTGACTTGCCCAAGATCACCCAGTGGGCTTCCACAGCTGAGTGGGGATTCAAAGCCTAGGCTGCAGAGTCATAGTCCAACACTCAAAACACTACACAACACTGGGTCTCTCCAACACTAAATCTCCAGTAAATGGAACTCCACCATCTTCTGAGATAGCACATTCCCCTGTTGAAGAGGTCTCACTGTCAGGAAGTTCTTCCTAATGTTCAGCCAGAATCTCTTTTTTAATAACTTGAATCCATTGGTTCAGGTCCTACCTTCTGGAGCTGCACATCTTCCGTGTGACAGCTCCTCAGTTGTTTGTTTCCAGATCTAAGCAGTTGCAAAAGAACTTGGAAAAGATTTGTTTTTAATTGCAACTAGCCACCTGGGCAGAACCTTCTTTGTACCAAATTTCCTTAAACAGTAAGAAAGGAATTACACCCAATAAATGCAATGGTGGATTTCTTTCAGCAGGACATTGCATACCCACCATCTTGTCCTATTGATATAAAATAGAACCCTTGTCTTTGAAACTGAAGGTAAGATCCAGAACCCATGACCTTTGGCTGCTCTTTGTGCAGCTTCCGCTGCTGGCAGAATTCTACCCACTCGAGCTGTAGAAGAAAAAAATGGCTTCCAACAGTATCAACCTTTTCCCATTGTTAGTACTGACAGAGAAGCAAGAACCTCAATGGAGCAGTGGGGGAGGCTTCCAAACACACTCCCCCAATGATTCAGCTTGCCATCTCTGATGCCGAAATGTGTGTGGGAAAGATCATGTGTGGGTCCTCATCCTATATTTCACTTAGCCTTCACGGCCAAAACTGTTGTGCACCCTGAATTTAAAGGCATAAGAAATTGCTCTCAAGTTAGCCAGGCTTACTTTTACCAAGCATTTGAAAAAAAATGCAAAATTACAATAGAGCAAGATCTTGCTATTAGCACAGCCAGGCAGCAAACAGCTTCATTAACTACCGATGGCTGGTTCACAAAGCCTCATTTTACATCTCTCAGTTTCTCACCATGACTTGGGAGTTGATGGCTAGTGCAGACTCCAGTCTTCTGGAAAGCTTTGCATTTGAAGTGACATTGAGTGAAATACAAGTCTGTCTGGGGTGTGGCATTCTTTTTTCCACAAATGTAAATCACTGCCTGAAATTGCAAGGTGACAGCCTCTACCTCTTTGGCATGCTGGATATGCGGGAAACAGGATGACAGCTCCAAATAATATGTTCAGGTCTTTTACTTCCATCATAGTGATTCTTAATTTATATTACTTTTTATCTCATAAACTTTGCATGTTAGATGTGGAGCCAGTCTAGTATAGTAGTGTGTGTGTGTTGGACTAGGGCCATTTCTGCACTAGACTGTTATAGTGCTATTATTCCACTTTCTACATCCTATGCAATCCTGGGGCTTGCAATTTAGGGAGAGGCCTTTGAGGCCAAAAGTCATGAGTTGCCATAAGTCAGAGTCAACATGAAGGCACATAAAAACAAAACTTTATCTGTCCATTTTCTAAAGGCAAAACAATATCATCAAAGCATCCTTCCTTTGGCCTTACCTCTTTATAGCCACCTGTCTCTTTTGCCATTACTGCTTTTTCCTTTCTCCTGGCTACCTTAGTTTATGGATAATATTCAGAAATGGCATGGAGGAGACTTAGGGCCTTTCTGTACTACACTGTTATAGTGCTATTATTTCACTTTCAACATCCTGTGGAATTCTGTAGTTTGTAGTTTATTGAGGCCAAGAGCTCTCTGGCTGAGAATTCTAAATGCCCCTCCCTAAACTGCAAACCCCAGGATTTCACAGGATGTTGAAAGTGGAATAATAGCACTGTAACAGTGTGGAGTGGAATGGGCCCTAGACTTAGGCCATTTCTGTACCTGACTGGATCACGCCAATGTACCATTGTGATTCCGGCAGTGCCTTTGCTGGGATGGAAGCGTGACAGGAACACTCCCCTCGACACCTGGGCAGCTTCCTGCAGAAGAGAGCACGAGTGACACACACCTGCCTTTTGCAGCACTACTGGCCTCTTTCCTGTGCTGCACTGTGTCCAGAGAGGTCACCCATATGAGCATGTAGGCAGGCACTGTCGAACCCCATAAAAACTGGGTAAAAAGACCCCTCTAGGTTACCCTGCCTCTCACATCACTATAGCTCGTGCTCTGGCTAGTTTCCATTCCCCATCATGTGGAGCACATTGAGGTGTCCCCCAAGGGACCCCAGAAATCAGGGTAACACTTCCACATGGCCAGGAGTGATGGGAGCATCATGCAATCATGGTGCTTAATGGATTTTTTCCATGAAGCGAATATCCTGCAATCACAACATGTGGAGACACACTGGTTGTGGGACCGCAACAACACTGTGCAAAAGCACAACCCATGGACTGCTGCCATCATGTCCCCACCACAGGACTGCAATACCATGCAAACATGGCCTTAGACTGCTGTAACATGAATGATTATTTACTGAATTATCACACCTGTAGGGTACTCTTTCTCTGAGAATTTAAAGGCATTTCTGCAAATAATTTCCTTTCCTTGAACTTCCATTGTTGCTGTTGTATCTACAGGATGGTATATCGACACCCTGCCTTCTTCTTCTTTCTCTCTTCCGAATTAATCTAATGGGTTATCTCAATGAAACATGATTCAAAAGAATGATATTACAATGCAATGTAAAGAATAAGATTTGGTTACTCAGCAAGTGAAGATGAAGGCAAGTAAGGGAAATATTAAAGTATAAGGTAGAGATAGGAAACCTTCCAGGTCTTTTAGATTCTTTGTTCCCTGACCATTGCCTAGGCTGGCTGTGCTAATGGAATTTGCAGTCCAATGCATCTGGAAGGCTAAGTTTATCTACTCCTGGTACATAAGGGAACAATATTGGAAAGAGTTCCATAAAATTGCTAAAAAGGAAGGTGGGACTACAAGCAGTTTCCACTTGACTCCATCCAAGACCATTTCCGCACTAGACTGTTATAGCGTATTATTCCACTTTCAACATCCTATGGAATTGTGGGGTTTGCAGTTTCGGGAGGGCAAACTGCAAACCCCACGATTCCATAGGATGTTGAAAGTGGAATAATAGCATTATAACAGTCTGGTGTGGAAATGGCCCAAGAGTTCAAATATGGAATACAATGCACACAAGATGTTTTAAGCAGCATTGTCCCCATTAAAAGTGATAAAAGATGTGAAAAGAAAGAAGTAATACAAAGCATTTATAAGAATCCACTCTTTGGGCTTTATACACTATTTATGTAGTTGCTTTCATTTAAAGAAAAGATTACTGGTTCTATGTGTAGTACTGAGGTGATGGCCAACTTTCTAATTGGCTTTTACTTTGCAATTACATGGCCTTTTACATCGGTTTTACAACTAGGTTCAATTAATTGGCAATAACATGTAAATCAGTTGTCCTTCGCCCTTCAATCCACAAGTAAGTAAAGATCAGTTACCATTCTGTGCATTTGATGTGTGAATAGTTCACAGAACATGAAAGCAAGTTCAGTTTCTCTGGTTATTATCTTCCATGCTTGAGCATAACTTAAAATGGTGACAGGAGATAATCATTACCAAAGTATTGGTTCCTATTTATCTGTTATTCTTGAGTTTCTGGATGCCATACCAAACAGATTTATCACATGACCTCCAAACTGTAATACAAAGGAATATTTTCTTTTATAAGCTATTAGCACTTTTTAAAAGATGCATACCATATGTGCAGAGGTAAGCTCCTCAGGCCATCTGGAACAAAGCAAATGAGCCATTGTGGTTTAGTAGTTTCAGCCATCATGATTGCAGTCTGGACATATCTGCTCAATGGTACTTACTTATAGCTAACTTTGTATAGGATTGCAGTTTGGCTCATCTTATTTAGTGAAGGCTGTATGCACTACTGCTTCCTCTTCCTGCTGTCTGTCTCTGACATCCCAACCTTACTTTCAGATCTTCAAAGACTTCAGGTCTAAATCATCCAAAACATGTGGTTGTGCTAGTCTGAACACAAGCTTAAAAACTGATCTGTGGCCAGAAATGAAGAAAGTGTTGGGCATCCTGTCAGTGATTATAGTTAGTCACATTTATGCTATCACAATCCACTTTTTTTGGTTGTTGAAGAGATTGGGATTCTGTTCTGACCATGCAACAACCAGCATCCACTCCTCCCCCTCCACTCTGTAAGTATGCAGCCATGTTCACATTGCTGGAGAACTGAGGGAACAACAGCTATTCTCCTGCAGTTGGACACATTGCAAGGATGTCATTTGCTGGGATCTCCCAGCCACCCCCAGAGGTCTGTGTGGATGCCTGTCACAACAGATCCAGCTACAGGAAAATAGCTTGATGTGTTCCCACTGATCATCTCAGTCTGTGATAATAAAGAAATAACCATGTTGAGGAGGATGGCAGGGATTACAAAATGGGTGTGGGTTGTGGTAGCATTGTGACATGTAGCTGGAGAGCTGTAGCTACATGGTGCATGTATATCTCCCAGTGTGGAATGTCAGCCAGTATTTGCCTCTTCCCTCAATGCTCCTGCAAAGTGTTTTAAATTTAAATATGGTAGGTTGAGTTCTTTTATAAATTTGGTAGGCTTTCAACTCATTACCCACTGACTTTGGCTGAAGTAAATAAATGTGGTCAAAAGAACCCAACTGACCAACATCTACTTTGTGATCAGACACACCCCACACATGATTCCTGTCAGATCTTGGAGAAATTATTTGGATTACAGATTCCCAGCATGAACCCTGTTGACCTTGCTCGACAAATTTCCATTTGAAAGCACCTGCGGAGGGAGGATATCCCAAGGGAAAAGGAAAATGTATTTTCTTCTGAACTCCGCTCCTAATTCTTTGTGGAGAAGGTGGGTGTCTGGAGTAATCTCAGACTTAATATTTTCTCATTTTGCCAGTTTCTTTTTTCTAAAGTTAATGCCACATGGACAGAGTTTCCCTTTTGTTTTGTTTTTTTGTGAACTGCAAAACATAAGGCAGAAGGAACAACTGCCATTTAGTGTCTCAAATATCAGGGCATGACAATTGTGAATTAACGTTGCCTTCTTAATAGCAACCTCTCCATAAAGCTTTGGCTACAAGAATAGCTGCAGTTTGTGAAGACTATTTCTTCGGAGACTCACCAAAATGATAGATCTCTCTATATAGAGATGTGAAGTGCTGAAAAGCATTTGAGAACTGCAAAATGAATATAGCAATTCTGCCTCTAATGATACAGTAAAATAGTCATGGGACTACAGAGAGAGGGAGATGCAGCTGTTTTGTATGGACAACAAATGGCCAACCATAACAGCACTGTAAACTATCAAGGAAAACAGTAATGAAGAGCTATAAGTCATTGTATAGGTGGTCCAAGGTTTTAAGAAAATAGAAAGTACTCAAGTTGTTGTTGCTTTTAAGAATAACTGCTTTTTGACTGGCATTTGCGTCTTGTTATTTTGTCTTATTGTTCATTTCATAGTACTGGAGATTGCCTTGTAAGGTTTATATTATATGTTTCCTGTGTTTTTAAATATGTAGGACTGTATCCTGGTTCACTGTGCTGCAATTGCTCTGAAATGTCTTACATATGAGCATAGCAGTTTCATTCTACCCTATTTCATTCAGGCTTTTAACTGCCCAACTACAGTGAATGCTTGGCTGCATGCAAATCTTCTATAACATTCATACTGAATTCATATATTAATAATTAAAATTGTGAAATAATAATGCCACTCCAAGACGTTTTGCTGCCTGAAACAAAGCCTAAATGCCACCCCGCTCTATCCAGTGCCTGCATTTTAAAAATTCTTGCTGGAGCAAGCAGACATGATTACCTACCATCCCACCTCATGGTGTCACCTGATCCCAGTCAGCAGCATTGAAAGTCTGAGTTTGTATAATCAGTAACTAAGCAAAGCAGAGGTGAACTACCTGGATCCCTAAATTTAATTTCATGTGGTCCTATGCCTAATTTATAAAGCCCTCTGCAGCCTATCAGTTTGGACTTCTGGCAATCCCTTCTTGTTCCAGGAGCCACTGGGTGAGAAGGAAGAGAGACAATCTGAAAGAAAGGAGGTCAAGTGATGGGAAGGGTTGTGCTGATCTCTCTTCTCTCCAACTCCACATTCATCCCCAGTCCACTGTGTCCCAGGAGTTTGCTCCCAAAGGCATTTAAAAGCATTCAAGCATTGAACTCTCCACCTGAATTTGGAAGTAGTAACAGCCCCTTGAGTACTGTAGTACATTTTGTTTCATTGGGTAGATTTACATCAAGATGTAGATGAGTTGTCACAAATAGATATACATGGTGCACTAGTTCCTGCTCCTTGTTCATGGGACTCATTTTCAGAGAAGTTTTTAAAACCTACTATTGAATACTTAAAACTGGGGGAGGGGAGATAAATAAATTTTATACCTCAGAATAACTACAGCAACATTGTCAATCTGAGTAAAAGAATGATCAGTTTCTCCCCCCCCCCTTTTAAATAGATATGCTTTTTAGACTTTCGTATATAGATCTACTTAACTCTCACGCACTAGGATTTTTTTTTTAAAAAAGCTTGCATTGTGTGTATAGTGTGTTATTTTCTGGTCCAAATGAGAATTCCAGTGTATCCACAGAAGTAACAGTAACACTGAGTGTATTGTGTATTATTTTCTGACCACAGAAGAGAGAAGAATGTAGTTCAACAAGGGTACTTTTTACTTTGTAATACATTAATAATGAACACTTGTGTTTTTCTTACTTGATGGTGCCCTTATTTCTGCCTGACTGCATTGCTTCCAACAAGTATAAAGACTGAGGAAATGTCCCTCAGGCTCCATATGCTGTCAGTGTACATTTTCTAGAAGAGAACATCCTCTGGTGAGAGTTGTCCTAGAATCTATCGACCAAGTGAGCAAAACACAAGTTTCCATTCCATCTCTGTGTTATCAACAATAATCAAAGTGGTGATTATAATCCCTTGATGTCTTTTAACCCCACCAATAAAAAGGGGAACCTTGTACTTTATTGAATTACACACACCACTGACGTTAAGTTTTTACACACAAGGCTGTACTGTGGCTTTCTATAGCACTTGCAAGCAAAGCAGCAAAATTCCCCCAGTGAGGAGGATGTGAACAGAAAACTTTACTTTGGCTTCAGGGATACTGTCACTGTTTTGAGGCATCAGAGATACATGTTTTTGTGGCCTGGCTTTATGTTGCTTCATATCATAGAAGATGTCCTGTTCTCTAGATGCATTCTCTAGATATTCATTTAGTCATTTTCTGTACAAGACTAGATCTGAATGCTGGCAAGCACAGTGACAATACATGGCTTGTGCTATTACATCATGGGCTTTGTACATCTGGATGGGCCACTTTTAATGTCCTTTTAAGCAACTGTATAGATAGCCATCCTGCAGGCAGAAATACCAAAGAGTGGCAAGCACTTCTTATTAACAAATGCAATCATTAAACAAAGAAATAGATAAACATGGGAGTTTTAAGGTCTGTTGGAAACATTTACTTGCGGCCTACTGCCAGTTGTATTTGTATAGGAGAAAGAGAGAGTTAAGTTTGTTGTGTTTTGGACACAAAATCACTTCTTTTCCTGTGCCTGTGCTGTCATTGTACATGGTAATATTATCAGGATCTATACCAGCTCACTGGCATCAATGCCTAGAAATCAAACTCCCTTTAAAAAAAAGTTGTCCAAGGAGTCAATATTTATGGCTGTTTTATGCTCAAAATATTTTTGAAGTCAAACATCAATTAGCTAAGTAAGGCAGCTGTAAATAGTATGTCTTTCCTGTATAAACACATAGCACATGTTTCTTGCTATATATGCTATGTGTTATGAACTCAGCGGAGGAATTAATTTACAGTTGGCCTGTGTAAACTGTGCTTGCTCATGGAACATTTCTGTGCATGCTTATGGAACATGGGCTTTCAAAGCTAGGTCCTATTCCTCAAAGCTACTCTATTTGAATGGAGTGTTCAAGGGCTGGATTAACATTGTAGCAGCTTCCTAACAAGGAGATAAAATAACTGTGTGGACAGTACAGACCACAGGTTGAAGCTAGGAGGGAAGCAGAATGGTTTCTGATGGATGGAGGGGATCTTACTGAAATGGAGATTGGATTTTCAGGCACTACAACAGAGGTGAGATTTGTTTTGCATTCCAGATATCATTGGACTACAGCTCTAGAGATCACAGTCACCTTTAGATACTCTAACCACAGTGTTATGGTTCGAGTATCAGACTGGAACTTAGGAGTCAGGTGCAAGCCCAGTCTGAACAATGAAGCTCAGCATATGACCTGGGACCAGTCACTCTTTTTTCTCATCCTGACCTACCTCCTGAGGTTGTTGTGAGAATAAAATAGAAAACAGTGGTGTCTGCTTCCTCAAACACACTAGAGGAAAGCCAGGGTATAGAAGAAACAAATAACTTAGAATCATCATAAAATCATAGAAATCTAGAGTTGGAAGAGACCACACAGGCCATCCAGTCCAACCCCCTGCCATGCAGGAACACCCTCAAATCAATCCCGACAGATGGCCATCAAGCCTCTGCTTAAAAACCTCCAAGGAAGGAGACTCCACTACACTCCGAGGCAGCAGATTCCATTGCCGGACAGCCCTGACTGTCAGGAAGTTCTTCCTGAGGTTCAGGTGGAATCTCCTTTCCTGCAGCTTGAATCCATTGCTCCTTGTCCTGGTCTCTGGAGCAGCAGAAAACAAGCCCTCTCCTTCCTCTACGTGGCATCCCTTCAAATATTTAAACATGGCTATCATGTCCCCTCTTAACCTTCTCTTCTGCAGACTAAACATACCCAGCTCTCTAAGTCTATCCTCATAGGGCATGGCTTCCAGGCCTCTCACCATTTTGGTCGCCCTCCTCTGGACTTGCTCCAGCTTGTCAATATCCTTCTTGAATTGGGGTGCCCAGAACTGGACACAGTATTCAAGATGGGGTCTAACCAAAGCAGAGTAGAGTGGTACCAGTACCTCCCTCGATCTAGACACCATACTCCTATTGATGCAGCCGAGAATTGCATGGGCTTTCTTGGCTGCCGCATCACCTAGGTCTCTTTCACACGTACTGCTATCCAGCCACGTGTCCCCCATCCTATATTTCTGTATTCCATTTTTTCTACCTAAGTGTAGGACCTTACACTTCTCTCTGTTGAATTTCATTTTGTTAGCCTTGTCCCAGCGCTCCAATCTATCCAGGTCATTTTGAATTTTCATCCTGTGCTCTGGCGTATTAGCAACCCCTCCCAATTTGGTATCATCTGCAAGACTTGAACTCATCCAATGTGGCCAGGTATTCCTGTACCACCTCTCTACCTATTATGTGCCTCATTTCCTCTGCTTCCTCCCCTGCTCCCCAACCGCCAGGTTGAGTGCTTGTATCCTTCTGGGAAAAAAACTGAGGCAAAGAAGGTGTTAAGTAGTTCTGCTTTTTCTCTTCCCCCTGTGAGTAATTCACCATCTTCTCTGCGCAGCGACCCTACTGTCTCCTTCTTTTTCCTTTTGCTGAGGACATATTTAAAAAAACCCTTTTTATTGTTTTTAATGTCTCTGGCCAGCCTAAGTTCGTTCTGTGCTTTAGTCTTTCTGACTTCCTCCCTACATCTCCTAGCTACTTGCTTAAATTCTTCTTTGGTGGTTTCCGCCTTCTTCCATTTCCTATACATGTTTCTCTTGACTCTTAGCTCAGCTGAGAGTTCTTTAGTCAACCATTCTGGTTTCTTCAGATGCCTTCCATTTCCCCCCCTTATTGGCACAGTTTCAGACTGTGCCTTCAGTATCTCCTTTTTAAGGAACTCCCATGCCTCCTGAACTCCTTTCCCTTTCACTATTCCTGACCACGGAATTCCAGCCAGCAGCTCCCTGAGTTTACAGAAGTCCGCTTTTTTAAAATCTAAGATGAGTGTCTGGCTACACTTATCTTCTCCTTCCCACTGAATGCCAAATTCCAACAGGGCATGGTCACTCCCCACTAAAGATCCAACCACTTCTACATCATTAACAAGGTCATCCCTGTTGGTCAGGATCAGATCTAGAATATTTGATCCCCTTGTGGCCTCTTCCACCTTCTGGACCATGAATTTGTCTTCAAGACAAGCAAGAAACTTGCTGGACCTTGCTGTCTTGGCAGAGTTTGACTGCCAACATATATCTGGGTAATTGAAATCTCCTATTATTACTGTATCTCTCCTCTTTGAATGTGCAGTCATTTGGTTGAGGAAGGCGTCATCCAAGTCCTCAGCCTGGGTTGGAGATCTGTAGTAAACCCCCACCAGAATATCCCTATTGTTTCTCGCTGCCTTAATTCTTACCCAAATGCTCTCGACCTGGCTTTCTGGATTTAAGTCCTGGAACTCTTCACAGGTGAAAACATCCTTGACATACAAGGCTACTCCTCCTCCTTTCTTGTTTGGTCTATTTTTACAAAATAGGCTATACCCCTCTATTCCTATATTCGAATCATGAGACTCATCCCACCAGGTCTCAGTGATGCCTATCAAATCATATTTATTTTGTTGTACTAGGAGTACAAGTTCGTCCTGCTTGTTTCCCATACTCCTTGCATTAGTGTAGAGACACTTAAGTCCCCGGGCCCTTCCTGCAAGTCCTGTACTATTGTTTCTTCTCCTCCCGCCATTGGCCGCTTGTACTGCTTGTCCAGTATCATTTGGGCCTTTCTCCCCTGTGCTCTCTGAGTCCTTGCCCTGAATAATATTGTCTCCCTCCCCTGCGAAACTTAGTTTAAAGGCCTCTTAATCCTCCTTGCGAGACTGTTTGCAAAAACATTCCTGCCAAGTTTTGTGAGGTGCAGCCCATCCCTCGCCAGAAACCCATGTTCATGGAAATTCAGGCCATGTTCCAAAAACCCAAACCGTTGCCGGCAACACCACATGCGGAGCCAGTTGTTGACCTCTGCTATTGCCCTTTCCCTACGTGCGCCGTATCCTTGAACAGAGAGGAGAGACGAAATGACCACCTGCGCACCAAGGTCCTTAAACTTCGTCCCCATACGCTCGTAGTCCTTTGCAATGTGGTAAAAGCTGCTCCTCGCAGTGTCATTGGTTCCGACGTGAACCAAAATGAGGGGCTTATGGTTCGTAGGTTTGACCAGCCTGGTTAGACTCTCTGTTATGTGGTGGACCCTGGCCCCAGGAAGACAGCAGACCTCTCGATTGAGCTTGTCCGGTTTGCAAATTGCCGTTTCCGTTCCTCTGAGCAAAGAGTCCCCAAAAACCAGAACTCACCTCTTCTGAGGCTTGTCCTGGGCTCCTCGATGAGCATGTTCTACTAGGACTGCCTAAGCATTCTGTTGAGGCTGGGAGCGTTGATCTAGTTCCTGTTGCTGAAGCTGGATGCCTTCTTGTTGACATTCTGTTCTCTCTGCGTAGTGCTCCTCATTGTTTGTAATGCCAAGTAGATCGAAGCGATTGTGTAGGTTAAGAGTCTCTGTTACCTTCCTGGTCCTTTTACTCCTCCGTGTGACATTCGCCCAAGCCTCTGTTTCCTGGCACAGTGTACTGACTTCCTGATCTGGCAGCTCCTCCGTGCATTTTGTCTTCCGGTAGGTCTTCTCTGCCCTATCCAAAAACTCCTCCCCTTCCCTAATAAGATGGAGATCAGAAATTAGTGCCTCCAGCTGGCGAACCTTCTCCTCCAAGAAGGTGACCAGCTTGCACTTGGTGCAAGTGTACCCGAGAACCTCTTGTGGCAAGAAAAGGAACATGCCACAAGTGTAACAGGTGACAGCAGCAGCTCCCTCACCTTCCATCCTTGAAACTACAAAGAGTAGTACAGGACGAAGCTCGAGAAAGAATAATTGGGTTTTCTTTCTGAAATTCAGCTGTGTAAGCTACATTAGCTCTATTGATTGTCAAAGGTTAAACTTGGAGGATTGAAGTAAAGGAGTTCAAGTGTGCACGCCAAAGGCACTTGCCGTTGGGAGCTCCTAATAAAGCTCCTCCCCGCTAGCTGCCTCCTCCCCCTTGTTAGTCAGACCGTGTGATCAGGTAGAGCCCACGGCCAGCACAATAGCAAGCAAACAATAGCAAGCAAACAAACAGCAAAAACAAGCACAGCCCCACAAGCCTGTAAACACACCTGGTCTAGGATGTCTTCACAGACCCAGCTCTCCTCTGCTCTCTCCTGTGGGAAACTTAACTCCTATCAGCTCTGGTCAGTATAGCCAATGGTGAGGGAGGATGGGAGTTGCCATTGAACAACATTTTGAAGGTCATCCTTATACTTTATTGTTGTTGTTGTGTGCCTTCAAGTCATTTCTACAGCATCCCCCATGAGAGCTGGTTTAGTGCCTTAGTCAATGTCTTTTGTATAATCACAGGGTGCCTCATTATAGGAGTCATCAGACTTTTAACAATGCTTCAAAGAGAAGACCATGGCCATTTCCGCACTATATTGTTGTAGTGCTATTATTCCACTTTCAACATCCTATAGAATTCTGGCCTAAACTGCAAACCCCAGAATTCCATAGAATGTTGAAAGTTGAATAATAGCACTATAACAGTTTAGTGAGGAAATGGCCCAATTGTGGCAGTTTTGATACTCAAGTATTTTTATCATATTCATAGTGGCTGTGCCAGACTTTACACAAGGCATGGTCAATGATTGTGCCCACAAATGTTTGTGCCTCTTTGCTTGGCCTAATAAAGATGATACAGAAAATGGTCAAAGTGGCTACCTCTGTTTATTGTAGTTTCAGTTGGAAAGAAAAAGATCAGTCTTTTCAGATCTCAAAACCGAGATGAATCCTGTACACCAATCTTAAATCATCTCTTTTTGGTGCTCTATGTGATATGTCAATATACCATATACTTGTATATACATTAACCTCACGTATAAGTTGAGGGCAGGTTTTGGGACCCAAATTATGGATTTTGATATGCTCTGTGGATAAGGCAAGGGTCATTCCACAGAGAGAGGAAAGTACTAGCACCACCCCAGGGGGCCAGCCACCCCTGGCTGCTGCCATCTTTTTCCTGTCCAGGCATTCAAAAAGGTTTTTCGCCACTCTATTCAGAGAAAGAGGTACCGGTAGTTTTTTCTTGATAAAAGTTAAGGTACAATATTAACTCTTACCAAAAAAAAGGAACCATACCCTTCTCTGAGTAGAGTGGTGAAAAGTGAGACCTTAGTCTGTCCCAGGAGTACATAAAAGAAGCATTGACACACCCCTCTACTTTCTGCTAGTCCTTTGAGCAGAAGCACCAAAGAGCTGCCACTGCTACCACTGTTTTCTCACCCAGGCATTCAAAGAGGCCAGAAGTAGCTCCACAGCAGAAAGAGATAGAGGGGGGTCAATGCTTTTTTAAAGGCTTTCCTGAGGCATGTTAAGCTCTTGGCTTTTGCCACTCTACTCAGACAAGGCAATGGTTCCTTTTTTTTATAAGAGTTGAAATACGGGGCTTACACACTGACCTGTGGATAAGTCAACCCAGCTTTTTGGAACCAATATTTTGACTAAAATTTCTAGACTTATACATTAGTATTTACAGTAAAGATATGTAATGATATGCCAGAGCATATGGGCTACATAACTGGTAGGACAAGCATTTCTCCTGCATGGCACCATATTGAAAGTGGAATAATAGCACTATAACAGTATAGTGTGGAAACAGCTTTTGTGATGATGAACGTTATGAGAACTTCAGGTTAGACAGATAAATCTGCTGTTGTTCACTGCTGTCAAGTCAGCTTCAACTTATGGTGATGCTATGAATGAGAGACTCTCCGCTTACCCTGCCCTGCTCAGGTCTTGCAGATTAAGAGATATGGTTTCCTTGAGCTGAGAGTATCCATCTGTAACATGGTTTTCCTCTTTTCCAACTGCCTTCTATCTTACCAAGCATCACTGTCTTTTCTAGTGACAATATCTAGTGATAACATCTAATGGCTCACCAATAGTTCACAGATGAAAACAGGGACACATGTGGCCAAGGAATATCAGAGTCTGTTCAAGATAGAAAAACTTCTCAATGAGGAAGAACACACAAGCCAGCAAGAGGAGGCAGCAGTTTGCTTTTGCCTGAGTCTAAAAGGAAAGGCAAAATTCTGCCCTCTCCTTTCCTCTCCCCTTGGTTAGTTAATTCAAAGCGAACTACTTTTGCACTTCGAATTCAGCTTGGAGCAATGGTAGTAACTGAACGACAAAGAGGAAAGTGGCAGGAGGAGAGAGAAACTGGGACATTTTAAAAGCAGCTGGAAAAGTGAGATGACAGAAAATTAACTGGGATTATCCTGGCCAAATTGGGACAGTTGGCAGGTATGCATCTCTTGCTAAATTGAGGACAGGGGGGTTAATCACACATCTTGTCCCAGACCACCTTTCACACTTCACAATTACCACAATATGATTCCACTCTAACTGCCATGGTTCAATCTTATGGAATCCTGGGATATGCAGTTCAAGGTATTTAGAATTCTTAGCCAGAGAGGTCTAGTGTCTCACCAACCTACAAATCCCAGGATATATCTTATCTGGGATGACAGAATCGTAGTCCAAGACATCTGGAGAATCTTGGGTTTAGGAAGATTCCTCTGACCAAAAGTTGATGGTTGAAGAAGCAAGTATGCTTCACCGTCATTCTTTCTCTCATCACTGATTCAGCTACCTTCTAATTAATCTGCCACTTAAAAAACTCATTTAAACAGGATTTTATAGAATCATCTTTTAATCACTTAAGGTAATTGCTTTGCAGCTAATTTAAGTTTCACAGGGAGCAATTTTCATATCCCTACTGAGTTTTATCTAAAAGTAGCTGATGTATCTTCTGATATGCATCTGACTATCTGTCAGAAAGTACTGTGATTCAACAGGTTTGTGAAAGATGTACGACATAATTACAGAAAATATGCAAAGGAATCATCTGTCCTATACATAAAAAATGCATTAACTTGAAGCCATGGATTCCCTTTTTGAAGGCAGTCTGTGTACATGGCAAGGTGAAACAACAAGGTGATAGTAGTGTAAGCACAAATAATGTGCAGCAGTTGCTTGGCAATATTCAGATGAGGTGATAAAGCAGCAGGAATAGATGAATGAATGAGGAAGGAAGAGAAAGGGAGAATGAATGAATGAATGAACGAATGAATGAGTCACTGACTCAATGAATGTTTACTGCTGAATATTATAATAATTAAACAAGCAAGTTATTGCTTCAGGCAATTACTTGTGTGTATAAAGTAAAACAATACAGTTCATGCTATGGCTATTGTTATGTCAGACATAATGAAATATTTCCCTGGATTTGGAAGAGCACCCAGTTGTTTTCGGACTAATAGGGGGATCTCAACATGGTACCAATCCATAGCCTTGTAAAGAAAGCACTAACAGGACGCTTAAATGATTGCAGATAGTAGTTTTTCTTTCTTAAATAGATACCACATTGTTTACATTCACACAATTGTCCTCTTCGCTTTTTGGAAGCCTCTTCCTGTTCAGTTCTTGAATGAGATCTCGAATGTAACCAGTAACAAATTACCAGCTATTTATAAGTAGTTCCTCTTCCCAAGATCAAACATTGCCATTATAACTTAACAAGGAATACCTTTACTCTATTTGTGTTGCAACTGTAACTGTTATACTGCTTTTACAGTTACAGAGGTATGACCTCATTAAATGGTGAAGGAGGGATATTGCATGATTAAAGCACTGTCTTGCATTCTGTTTTCGCTGCTAAGACAATCACAGGATGGAAGGGTAGAGGTGCGGGTTTTTTAACCACAGCCAATCATCTGTAGAATGTAGACTTAAAAGACAACAAGAAATAAAGAAACCAATATAATGAGAAAGCATTTAAGATCTGAGAACACTAATGGACATTGAGATGAATCCTGGCTTACATTTTGGCCTTCAAGCTCCTAAGTTTTTTGCATTTAGTTTTTGCAATTGTCTTGTGTTGAACTGATCCTGCTAGATGTGTTTGTTTGTTTATGTTTGTTTGTTTTAATCAATCCAGAGATGCTTTGTTTAGAGGGCAAGTACACTTTTTTGGGGAAAAAATATACTGGCAGATGTTAATAGCTATCATTGGCAAGTCACTGTGAGATATGCAACAAATAACATTTTCCCCTTCCCCTGGAGACTGAACTACCTTTCTCCCGCTCTCAGCCTTAACAAGTTTGCAAATGCCAAGGACATGGCCTCATTCACATCTCTGTCCCTATGGCTGGTGTTTTACTTCTTCCTGTGAATCACAGCACTGGAGGGATGATGACTGAAGCAAAGCAATCAGCTGTTTTCATCCCAAGATTATAAACAAGTCCCAGTTTTGCCAGAGAAGGTGTATTTTCGGTCATAACAGATCAGCTTGTAATATTTATTTCTTTTCAGTACTAAATATTCTGCCCACACAGCATGTGGCCTGTTCAACACAAATTCAGGGGAAAAGACACGTCTTTCCACCATCCTGAGACACATCTCCTTTTCTCTTGTGTGTTTCACTAGGTGCTCCCCACTTTTTCCTTTTTTTTTTGATACAATTTAAGACCACAAAGCACTAAAACCTAAATGTCAAAGAGATAGCAAGCCCCACTGCAATACAAACCAAATAGAGAAAATAAATTTAAAATGGCAGCAACAAAACCAACCCACAGCAGAAAGTTAAAAGCTGAAATCTTAAAAGGTCATTTTGAAATCCAAAAATGAGTGGTATTTTTTATAATACAGATGTACTGCTTAATACAGTGGTGGGTGACAAGTGGACCACCAGATGATGTTGTGTTGCAGATCCCATTACGCCCTACCATTGGCTTTGGGGCAGGGGAGCTGCTGTCCAACATCTAGAGGATGTTGCCCACATTTGCCTTGATATAATGTTTAAGGTGTTACAATTAAAAACATACATTGTGCAGCATTTAAACACTTGAAAAGGTTTTTTTTAAAAAATAGTGACCAAGATCCTGCATCATAGTCTATGATGTATAACTTTATGATGATGGATCTATACCACTCGACATAATACACAAACATGCTAGTGAATTGCAAGAAGGAACAACAGAGCACTGCACAAGACATTCTGTTGCACAATAGGGGCTCCTATTTTGCTTTGGGATAGTTTTTACATTGAAACAGGTTGTGCATTAGAACATGTTGAGCACCAGCTATACTACTGGTTCTGTTTGTGTAATGATCTCAATGGTGTAGCTACATCTCTGCTCCCCCCCCCGAACACAATTATTGTGCCACAGTGCAATTCAACTCAACACAATCATAGGTCAGCTGATGTAACTTCCCAACAGGAGGCTGGCCAGTAAAATTTATTTTGCTTATTTTTATTATTTCTTTAATTCACATCCCATCTTTCTCCCGCTGCAGGACCCAACACAGCTTATAACATTGTCATGCCCTGCTTCCCGAGCATGGAGTCTGACTCAGAGTCTGAAACAGAGGGCACTCCAGAGGCTGAAACAGAAAGCATGTCAGCGCCTACTGTACAGAGAGAGGCTGCAGTGCCGGAAACAGAACAGGCGATGATGTCAGCTCCAACAAAAAGTCCTGCCTCTTCTGATATAGAAGAACACTTACCTAGATCCAGTTTCGCACAGCACAGGCAGCAAAGAGAGACCCAGCATCGCTCTCTCAGAATTTATAACTGGCAACAATCAATCAAGGCACAGCTGTGCTAGGCTTTGGGTCTATTTAGCTGGCATCTTTCCCCTCTGGGAGTTGTCAGAGCTTATCTGACCTACTGACCTGCTACCTTGCTGGATGCCTTAACAAATGCTTGGATTGACCTTAGACACCCCCTTACCGTGAAACCCTGCTGGACTTTGTTCATGTTGGACTTTATTTATGACTCCTTGCTTACTGCTTGGAAGTAAGTAACAAGCTGGGAGATATGCATTTTGTTTTGTTTGATTTATCAGCTGTGCGAGGACTAACATAGGACAAATATAAATTGAACATTGAGCCTGAGGAGAGAGCAGAAGAAGAGCTGTGTTTTGGAGGTCACCCCTGGTTCTCTCATATTTTTTTTAAAGTTTGTGTAGAGGATTTTGTTTGTTTTTGGGTTTTCACATCTTTTTATTAACCGATATAATAATGTAACCATACATTTTTTTCTTTACATCTTCAAACATTATACCCAAATTAAAAACACAAACCAAATACGTTGCTTAACTTTAGAGAAACCATTAATCGAGATCAAATTTCCTATATTTGTCATCCATATCTAACTACTTTTCCATCTATAAATATTTGCCATTCATATTTTTTCCTAATTTTTTCATACAACCACATTCCATTGCCCGGTTACACAGTTACATAGTTATTTCTTCCTGTAATGTTCTTCCCTTATTCTCTTTTCCTGTTCATATTGGTTATTCCTAGTTAGTTTTGTCCAACAATAACTTATACAAAATATTTCTTTCCATAAATCTCTACTTTCTTTTATTTCCTTGGTATTATATTGATTCTATTTTATCCCGCACTATTTTCTCTCAGAATCTCTTACTTCCTTTTTTGTATTACCCCTTTATATTTTCATTCGTCCATGGTTGTTCTTATCTAAATTATCTATCTTTTATTTTTCCTTTCCACACTTTGCTTCTTTTTGGGAGCAAAGCTCCTTATTATGTGCAAGTTTACCTTTTGCCTTTCTCTTTTAATTTATTTTGTTTATTCACCTTTATTCTTCTATTCCTTTTTTTGCTAATTTTCCACAGTTCACTTCAAATATAGATAAGATTGGCTCCCAATCTTCTTTGAATTGTTTCATAGTATTTTTGGACAATATGGTTGTTAATCTGTCCATTTCAATTAAATCGTATATTTTAATTAACCAATCTTGCATCTCCAGTGTTTCTTCCTGCTTCCATTTAGTTGCGTAGGTCATCCTAGCCACTATAATCATATACGTTAATAACTTTCTTTGGGATTTTTTTTAAACAATCTTATTCCATCATACATGTTCAACAAGTATATTTCAGGCTGCATCGTAAACTCAATTTTTATTATCTTATTATGTACTTGCATCCAGAATATTTTTGCCTTCTCGCAGGTCCACCATAAATGATACAAAGTTCCTTTTTGGTTACATTTCCAACATTTGTTATTCTTAGTTTTGGTCATTTTGCTAATTGGGCTGGAGTATAATACCACCTGTAAAATATTTTGTAATAATTTTCTTTTAGAGACACACTTTTTAATAATCTAAGTACCATTTTCCAGGAGCTTTCCCAACTTTCTAATTGTATTGGGCGCCTAATATTCTGTGCCCATTTTATCATGTTCTCTTTTATAGTTTCTTTTTCCAATTCCAATCTCAGTAAAAGCTTGTATAATTTTGCAATCCAATGTTCTACTCTTAGTTTTAACAGTTTATCCAGGTCATTCTCCTTGGTTTCAATTCCTGTTATTCTTTGATCTATTTTAAACTTCTCTGCTAACTGCCTCTGTAGTAACCAGTGAGTCGTTATACCGCTTTCAATCAGCTCTTCTTTGCTTTTTAAATAGATCTTATCTCCTTGGCATTTTAATATTTCTTTGTATGTGATCCATTTATGTAATCTCAGTTTTTCTCTCCTATAAAATGCCTTTTGTTTGTTTTTGGATGTACGCTCTCCCTGAGCACATGGTCTAAGGGGGCAGGGCTTCTGCTGAGTCACTGACTTGATTGTGGGAGGAGCTAGCAGCCACTAGCTCTATATAAGTGCTGCCACAGTCTTTGGGGCTCAATCTCTGTGGGCCAGTAGTGCACACCTTGTGCCATGTACCATCATATCAGTAAGAATTATTACAGTCTGAAAAGGGTGAAAAAAATTACTGCAGGGATGGAGCAAGAAGGATCTGTCATTGTCTGCTGTAATGTTTGTGCAATGTTTATCTTCTTGCCAGTAAACCTCATGGACTACATTTGCAGCAAGTGCAGACTGGTGGCTCTCTTGGAAAAGAAGGTCGATGCACAGCAGCTATGTGTTGAAACTCTTCAACACATCAGAGAATACAAGGGCTTCCTGGACAGAACAGAGAGGGAACTGATCCTACAGAACCTAAAAGAAGAAATTGCCAATGGAAATAAAGAGGACAGGAACACTGAGAGAGCACTCTAGAAGACAGTCACCACCATGCACAAGGAGTTTAGAACCATTCCAGCTGAACAGTTGCTTCCTACCTCTTCCTGGGAATAATGGTGGCGAAGAGACACAAGCACAAGAACAGCAGCAAGAGACATTGTATGTCAAGGAAGGAGCCATCCTAACCACCAACTGCAGCAAGGAAAAAACGTGCTGGTGGTAGGGGATTCACTGCTCAGGGATATAAAGGAAACTGTGTATTAGTTAGACATGATGAACTGGGAAGTGTGCTGTCCTCCTGGTTCACATATCCAGGATGTCACTGACAAGTTGTCAAGGCTCATCAAAAACACAATCTTCTGATTCATGTGGGCAAAAACAACACTGCAAAGAACACCTCTGAGCAGATTACCTTGGGCAATGAAGCCCTGGGCAGGAAAGTGAAGAGACAGAAGCACAAGTATTCTTGCCAATTTTACCAGTGAAAGACAGAGGACCACACAAGGACAGAAAGATACTGCAGGTGAATAACTGTTTACACAGATGTGTCAACAGGAGAGGTGCGGCTTCTGGGAACCATCATCTTTACTTCCTAGATGAAAGACTAACTGGTTACAAATGGGCTATACTTCATGAAGCCCAGGAAGAGTATCTTTGGCAAAAGCATGGTAAATCTGATCAAGAGGGCTTTAAATTAAATTAAATTCTTGGGAGATGGCACATTGAAGATAATAGCTTAAGCATCTGTTCAAAAGCAGACTCTAAATACAAGGATGTGAATTCTAGAGGAGAAGCTGAGGGAAAGAATGGCAGCCACAGTAAACTCATGGTTGAATAAAAAATTGGGAAAAGGGGGGGCAATGCTTTATATGTCTATACACAAGTACACAGAGTTTGGGTCACAAATAAGATAAGCATGAAGTCCCAGTGCAGGAAGGTAAATATGTCTTTATATATAACAGAGACTTCATAAATTAAATGGGATGAATTTCAGATTCAATGAAAATTGAACAAGAGAGAAAGCAATGTTCATAGATCTTTCCCCAACCTGACTTCTGGCTCCACTTTCATTTTGAATCTTCAGCCAAGTGATTAGGACCTACAAGAAACGTGTTGTTGTTTTGTGCCTTCCAGTCAACTTAGTTTCTTGACAAGATATACTTAGAGGAGGTTTGCCTTTGTCTTCCTCTTAGGCTGAAAGAATGAAACTTGTTCAAGGTCACCCAATGGGTTTTTATGGCTGAGGGCAGTTCAGACTGTGGTCTGCTGGTGTCTTAGACCATTAGACAAATCACTACACCAGACTGTCTCCTAGAAGATATAATTGGGAATGTTATGACACCATTCCACTGTGCTGTATATGATTCTGGAGGAACTATAGCTCTGTGGTTGACCTAAATCTGAACCAGGCCTAATCTCCCACTCTGCTGCTCACAGTTATTAGCCATTGTGAGTTAGCATCAAAAGTGCAGGTTTTGCAAGAGAGAGAGAGAGAACAATAGCACAATACTGGGTTTTTAAGCTAGTAATGGTCTAGTAATGAACCTGGGCAATTTGTAACACTGTGACTGGACACTGTCTTTTGGGCCTCTATTTTTCCTATTTTATAAGAATCTCAAGCAAAAATAGCTTAGCTAGTAATGATCCAAAAAGGAACTGGGTGGCTTTCAGATGTAACATTGGCATGAGAGTGAACTTGGAAGCTACAGTATTTTAAACAACAATTTAGGAACAGATTTTTCTAGAATGAAAAGATGCAGTTATTGAAGGACAGCCCAAACCTGTTGTTAGAGACATTTGCTCTCCTTTAGTGCCTCTTGGCTAATTCCTCCAGAATATAAAAAGGACCAGGTTATTCATACACAACAGACAAGTTCTTCTAGTCTGAGCCATCATAGCCTCTGGGAGGACACAAATACTTTTGACATCTGCAGGTGTAGAAAGATGAGGACAAGGTTAAGAAAAACAAGCTGATCTGCATTTCATCTAGTGAAAAGCTGTTCTGCAGTGTGCTTATTTGCAAAACTAGTCTAGAAGGCTTTATAACTTTCTGCTATTTAGTATTAGTTTGGTGCTTTTAGTCCTCCCTGTCTCTTTTTTACATTTGAAAAAGTCATTGCTCTTTTTGAAAACGGATCTGTCAAAATCAATATAGCTTGATGTACTGAAGAATATTCCTCTTTTTCCAGTTTTCTTTCTGGAACATGATAAAATTGAAGCACAGCCTAATATGAGTAGACTTTATGAAAAGGTATCACTTCAAGTTGTATTTTTCAAGACAAATCAATTTTATACAATTTACTGAGGTTAAAAAGGGTGACATTAAAATGTAGACTCTAGCTTGAATTTCAGAGATTTGAGGCTTGACTCTTGGCTTTGCAACAAAATCTCATAGTGGGAAATTAGATATGTATGCTAAGAGTTGTGAAAGGATTATTCTTGTGTAATTTTTTTTAAGCTACACTCCTGTGCAGGTACATGACTGCAACTAAGCATAAGAGACAAGGCTAACCTAGTGTTGACAAGGCTAAGATGGAGTAGATGCCCAAAGAAGTTCACTTAGAACTGCTTGGAGGGCTTTCCAATGCTGTCTTGTTGGGACAAGAAAGCATCATGGTGGATGCTCCTGAGAGGCACATTGGTCTTACTTTCTCACTTAGGCAAATGCCACAGCAAGAGAGCAAGTCATGGAGCTCCCTGAAGCTGTCACCTGCCCAACATCTTCCTCATCCCCTGAGAGTGAGCTCATGGGTGTTCAGGCTTCTCAAAGCAATCATTCTCTGAATGTTTTACTCAGAGGCATCCTCACATGAAAATCAGGTGAGGATGCTCTCTGGAGCAATCAGCCTCAGAGAATCTCCAGAACAGGCATTCTTTTTTTCCCTTTTTAATTATTATTATAAGTATTGTTATGCAATATACATAATATAATATACATTGTGAGTATGCTTACTTAATATACATACTTACATACAGATTTATATCAGTTTGTCTTCTTTAAACTGAGCGGTTGAATAACTGTCAGAAATGGCTAGTCCTTCCATATGATAATTGATGGAGGACCCCAAATGTTCTCCAAATAATTGTATACACATTCCCAATCTTCCTTAAACCTTTTCATAGATTTATCTTTTAATAATACTGATAATTTATCAATCTGCAATAAATTCCAAAAAGCCAGTCATCAATTGTAGGTACCCCTTCTTTTTTCCATTCTTTGTCATATAGTAGTCTTGTTTTGGTTATCAAGTACAAAAAATTTTGTTTTGTTTTGTTTCCCAATATAATCCTCTATCAGTTCAACCATATTTAACAAATAACATTCTGGTCACATGGGGAAATTTACTTTCAAAATTGTTGTAATTTCCAAATGGATGTTTTTCTAAGAGTTCTGCCTTTTTGCATTGCCACCAGCAATAAAAAAAGGTTCCCTTTCAATTTTACACTTCCAGCATTTATCATTTTCCCCCTTATATATCTTAGCTTATTTTGCTGGAGTTAAATGCCACATATAAAACATTTTATAGAAAAATTCTTTAAACCCTTGGGACTTTGTAAATTTTAGATTTTTCCAGTTCTGTTCTCAGTTTTGTAATTGCATTGGGTGGCCAATATATCGTGCCCATTTAATCGTTATTTTTTACTACTTCTTGTTCCGTTCCCCATTTTAATAGTAATCTATACAATTTTGTGATTAGATGCCTATTCCCTGATTCTAAAACCAGATCAAATTTTGTTTTCACATTATTAATCATTTCCTCTTTGTCGTCTTGTTTGAATCTAGCATATAGCTGTGCATATTGATACCAGGAACATTCCTTTCCTAAAGAATGCCTGTTCTTCCCGGAACCAGCATTCTTTAGGATTATCTTACCTGCAATGACTGTTAGTGACACCTTTGAGGTGGGGTAGCCTACCTGTCTTCTGTCTTTCTCCAAAGAAGTCCTAAAAAGCAGGACAGGGAACAGGCAACAATGATACTGGGGGTGAGTAGAAATAGTGGTTGCAGGGGCAGTATCAGCAAGTGAGGACTAGATGCACATGTTCTATCACCTCAGGTGGCAAGTCAGCTTGCACAACCACAGCTGGCATTTCTAGGTGAGCATGGAAAAAACTCCAGACTGAAACTATAAACTGCCGCTGCTAACCAATGTACTTAGACAGACAGGCCTGACTTAATATAAGGCAACTTCCTATGATACAACAGTAAGAAAATACATGAGAGCCGTGATTCTCAGATTTTAAGAAGCATCATAGCTCAGTGTCTGAGTAGATGTTTTGCCAGCAGAAGGTGTAAGATTCAATCCCTGGCATCTCCAGCTTAAAAGATCAGGTAGTAGGTGATGGGAAAGACCTCCAGCTGAGAAGATGGATAGCTGCAACCAGTCAGAATGACAAGTATTCAGCTACATGGAACAGTAGTCTGAGTTATTATATGGATTTTTGATATAAATATGTGCCATGTGGTAGTTCTGGTTGTTCAAGCACTTTCTTCCAGGGTTAGAGAAATATGGTATGGCAGAACTTGCTCTTAGGTTAAAGCCTACAACCAACTTTCCATATGCCACTATGTAGAATGCTCTCAGCATTAATTAACAACTAGAAACTGTTTTGAGCAGAGATAGGAAAATCATTTAAATTGGGCTGTTTCTAACAACATGGGGACTTAATTTTGGCTGTTAGGTAGATATATCATTGCAAACAAACTTACAGTCACAAATTGCACTGTTGCACAAAGTTGATGTTCTCAGAAGGGAAGCAGAGATGTAGTTACATCTTCAGAACCATTGCACAAGCTGAGCCACCAAAGCACCATAGGTCTCATTGCTCAGTGGGTCTCATTGAGCAATGGGCATAATTGCCCTATGGGTCCTTTTGCACAACGGTGGTCCCATTGTATGACAGGGTCATTTTGCAATGGGGCTTCCCATTGCGCAATGGGACACCATCAAGTCACCCCAGTATGCAGCATCACAATTCACTAGAAGGCCTGTGTATCATAAAGTTACAAATCATTGCCTCTAATGCAAGATCACAGCCTTTATTTTTAACTTAAGTTGGCATTTCAGCATGAATGTGATTCCAAAATTAAGTTATTAATTAATTAAATGAGAAACAAGGTTAAAGAACCAATACATTTCACATTTCCCACCTGGTTCTTCACCCAACATCTAGTTCATAGGGGTTTTTGTACAATTACTTTCTGCTTTTTGATAGGTCTAAAATCCAAGCCACTTATTTTAGTTTATAATTAGAGAATGATAGAGTAGATAATGCCTAAGTTAGGAGATGTCAACCCAAGAAGTGGCAAGGGAAGCTTGGAAGAGGGTGTGTTACCCTGTATGTTGAGGGTCCCGGGAGGGGTGCCCAAATAACCAAATAAAAACACAAGTTGGGGGAATTTAGCTTGAGCACTCTCTTGGCTAAACGAGAGGCAGGGTGACTTTAGCAAGGATCTTTTAACCCAATGTCTACGGCTTCAGGTCAGAGAGCAGGCAAGCAAGTTTAAAAGTAACAAAAGTAACAGTTTTATTGAAAGATAAACAGCAAATAAAACAACACACACACACTAGCTAACTTGGAAGCAGGAATAGAGAGTTTAAGGATGGGTAATACGACACTGGTCTTGTAGTCCTGGAGAGAAAGATGGGGTTCCGGGGAAGAAAGCTCAGTGTGGCTGGCTGAGGGGAGCTCCTTAGACAAGCCGGCAGCAAGGCTAGATGGAAGTCCAGGGTGATCCAAGGAAATCCAAAAAGTGGGGACCTTTTATAGGGTGGATTTTACCTACAGGCTATGTTATGCTTGGTGAGAACAAAGGAAATTTGGAGTTGGACAAAGGAGTTAGAAAAGGTCAAGTTCTGCATGATGGGTTTAGCTCTTGAGACAATAGCGTGGCCAGTTCATTAATGGCCCGACATAAAGAAATGGCTTGGCTCTTGGCTGCATGGCTTTGTGTAGCTCCGAGCCGAGCAGAGCCAATTTGCAGGGAGGTTTTTCCCTAAAGCAACGGAGAGGCTTAAGTTGCTTGCCTGAATGGGGTCTTGGAATGTACAGTCATTAACGGCCGTGCCCGTACGTGCTTGTCCAGGGGACCTCTGCAAACACGTGGAGTGGGGTGGCAGAGAAAGGTCAGGCAAAGGCCAAATTATTTGATATCAAAAGGATATCTAGTGCTCTCACCCAACGTATCATAACCATGATAACAGGTGCTCCTGTATACAGCCATGTTGTCCTACTGTGTTCTACACAGCCTAGTGTACACAGGCTTCCTTTCTGTCCTAGGAAAGCTAAAAGTTCTTGAATTTTTCAGCTAAAGAAGAGGTGAAAGTAAGGAGATCGATAAAAAAGGGGTGAATGAAAGGAGATAAGATGGGAAAGGAAAGGGAAGGAGTTTCGATGGGATGGATGAGAAATGGGCTATTCAAAAATTCTTGTTACTAATTCCTTCTTTCTCAAGCACAGAACAGAGGCAAATCAGGGTGGGCTGAATAAAATCATGGATGGCATTATTTCAGCTTCATTCTAAATAAAGATTTTGATGCAGAGTGTGAACTCAAATATAAATGGCAATTTTACATAAACATAGTAGTTTGTTCATCTCTCCCATGTAAATGCAATTGAACAAGATTTTCAGCTAGTTGAAGATTAATTAAAAACACTAGCCTTTTTCTGCTAACTTTCCTATCTCTCATTTTGGGAATATCAAGCAAGTCAAAGTATTGAGGCAGGATTCAACCTGTACACACAAAGTGGTTTTGCCTGGTTCCAAAACCAGGATAACCAAGCTTAATTAATGTGATAGTTGGAAATTGATTCCCTAAGATGTGGAGAGTCTGTGCATTCAGTTTCTAGCAGAAACAGGAATCAAGCAGCCTCTCGTATATTGTTAAACTACAATTCCCAGCATTCCTCACCATTTGCCATGCTGGTTCAACCTGCTGGGCTTTTTAGTTATTAGCTGCTTTAAAGTAGTAATGCTTGTTTGTGCTGAAGAGAATGGTCATAATGCATGCCACCTAATATAGGCATGCATTATTTTGCCTAAGATTTTTGTCCTCTCTGTGTTGATTCTGTCTCTCTGTGGTGAGATTGTTATCTCCTAGCAGAGTTCAGATTTCAGTTTCAATATCCACATTTCTTCATTGCTAAGTGTTAACAGACAGGATGTGCAGGTCATATAGCTGTTGCTGTAGGCAAGCCCCTTGGATTTTCAGCCCTTGTTCATCTTCATTTCAATTTTGCCTTCTCTTCATTTATTCAGTAAAGACATTGGCTTCCCCATCCCCCTGTTCTTCTTTCAGCATTCAAAGAGATAGGCTCTCATCCTCCAGAGCAGCTGAAACTGGACAATAATTTTAGGAACAAATTTTAGTGAAATATTAGGAGTGAAATCTTCCAGGCAGTTGTAGCTGTCAGAGATGGTGTGACCAAACCTCTAGAAAAATACTTTCTAAAGTTAGTGTAAAGGTCATGTTGCTTTAATTGCTGTTAAGTGCACCTGGGGAAAGGAATGTGACTCAACCTGAGTTTGTGCTGAGTCAGGCTGATGAGCACCAGGTGCAGACAATACAAGGGTTGGCCAGGATTGGCTAGGTGTCTGTATAAAGGAAGCACAATGCCAGCCAACAATATGCACATTTGCGGGGGGGGGTCTGCCAGAGAGAGCAAGCTTGATGTGCTGGATTGCCATCTGGACTTTGTAAATATTGTATATATGTTGTAACAAAGATTAAAGAGCCTCCATATTGGAAGATTGGCACTTGGAGTTGGTGAGTGTTACTGGCTAATGCTTGTGCTGCTAATGGTGTTCTCTACTGCTAGGCATGCTTCCATAGCTGTGCGTAGCTATCTCTGCTAATCTATAAGGAGTTTTTCATTGACTGGCTATTTTTGCCTTTCCCCCTTTTTGTTTTTGGGGGTCAGTAGCAACCTGTAGAGCGCTACCTAGGAAGGCTCTGTCTTAGTACCTTGCTATAACATGTGATTTACTGCAACCAGATGAATCTTATTTGATACCTCTTGGCCAACTTTACTCTCTCTTGGGCTCCACCCTTTCCCCAAGTAAGAAGTTTTAAAGCGCAAGGCATTTGGCTTTAAACCTAGCACTTCTCTGTCTCTTCATGAGTTCATGCTGGACACACTGTTAACATTTGCTTCAGAGATCATGGAGGTCTTGGAAGAGGCTATGCTACCAATGGAGCTAGGGGGACAACCGATGTTTGTTTGTGCTCATAGGTCTTGGACACAGATGTCTGGGGCTGGGATCTTTCAGGTTTGAGTTTCCCAGTGCTGTTTGGGCCAAGTATCTCCTCTGCTGGCACCCCTAGTTTCTCAGCCCTTGAGTCTTTATGAGCCTCTCCTTGGTGTCATGTGTCATAATACAGGGGATGTCATAAGACACTGTAACAGATTCTAAGGATTGGATATGTATGTCCTCCAAAGACTGGAGATGTATGATCAGAGAATGAACAGCATTACAAATCCTGCAGATGGTGGACTAGATGACCATCACAAGCTCTCGTCCAGATTTATGAATGTGTGACTTTGAAGCTGCTGTCCAAGGGCAGCAACAGCAAGGAGAAAGAAAGAGCTGGTAATTACTACTAAGATTGCCTAGTCCAGCTTTCAAGCTATTAAAATATTTCCAGAGGAAGCAGTTGCTTTTTAGAAGCCTGGCATTGAAATGACTCTTCAGATATATCATCAGTACAGTAAGTAGTTTGCTGTTGTTGTTCTTTAATGCCAAATAAAATCTATGGATGGAAGTAAAACAAAATACAGTTTTGAAATATATCCTGAAATTGTTCTTACTGTCATGTGCTAATAATCTTGAGAAGTGACCTGGTAACACCTTAGCCCCTCCATTTTTTTTGCCACAAACAACAAACAATGTGAGAATGATCCAGTCAAAGCAAAGTTCCTTTAAGTCTCCAATCCAACACCCACTTTCTTGGGACTAAGTTCCACACAGCTCTGTGGGGCAAACATTTGAGGAGGCATGCTTAGACTTGCACTGTAAGGTGTGGTTATTTCAGTAGGAGAAATGTAAGCTCATGCTGAACTTTCCCATAAAAAGCAAAGGGACTCAAATCTGTAGCACAGATAGTGAGGCTCAGACAAAAGCGAACTGCTGCAGCCTCTGCCCCACATGTGTGCTCTTCTGTATTGATAAGTTTTACCTTTTTGACCTCACTCTAATGTTGCTTGGCCACAAGAATCCCAGGCTGCTTCTGTGAAATACTGGAGGTATGCCACTTCCAATTTTTGGTTTGGGGAATTTCTGTCAGCCCTCATGGGAACCCAGGGACTGAATAATCACTCTGGACTCTCTGCTGTTTCCCACCCTGCTCTATAGTTTTAGCAATGTGCCACATTTAAATTGATGCCCAGAATCTCATTGCTAAAGACACATAGAGAGAGAGAGCAAGAGAGCACTATGACTTCAATCCAAAGCATTTAACTCTGGTATGATACTTTAATTAACTGTTCATCAATAAAAGGGAGAACAGGAGAAATTCTACCACTAGTTTTCCCCCAATTCCCCTCCGTGCATTATTCAGCATACATAATTAGGGCTACAGGATTGCAGTGTTACTGCAGTTTGGGCCTGCTTGGAGATATCCCCCGGTATCATTTTGATATCATAATTTGGCTCTCTTCTACCACCCCTCTCCACGTGTTTGTGAGGCCCCCGGACAAGCACAGAACTAGGCTCGAACACTAATTGCTGAACATTCCATTCTCCACCCAGGCAGGCCAGAAATAGCCAGGTCCTTGCTTTAGGTGACCTCTCTGCAAACACCCTCATTATGTATGCATGCTGTTTACAAAGGACTCCCTGCCCCAAGCAGGCAACCTAGCAAGCTGAATACTCAACTGCCAAGCACAGAGCATTTGCATACTGTCAATTTGGACTTAACTCAATCATGCTAAATTC
This sequence comes from Ctenosaura bakeri, assembly GCA_948474755.1. Lineage (NCBI taxonomy): Eukaryota > Metazoa > Chordata > Lepidosauria > Squamata > Iguanidae > Ctenosaura > Ctenosaura bakeri. The sequence goes on along the minus strand of CAOLHI010004830.1, from coordinate 4,708 downwards.
TGACCTTTCCGAAGCTTTGTCCCGCTCCTAAATCGCATTGTTTTCCTCAAGTATGGCATAGCCTGCAGTCACATTTCTCCCTATAAAACCCCCTGATTCCAAGACCATCCTTGGATCGCTCCTGAGTTCCAGACCACCTTGCTGCCGCTTTGCTTGGCGCACTTCCCCTCAGCTCCACATGCTGAGATACATTGCACCGCAGCTTCGCTCTCTATCTTCTTTCCGGGCTCCAGGAACAGGTTCTGTATCACCCAAATCAACTATCCCTCTGAAAATCCCGCTATCCTACTCAAACCTTTATTTTCCTTAGTTATCTGTGTGCGTGTGTTGCTTACACTGGGTGCCTGTATTTAATAAAGATCACTCATTTATTTCAAAAACGGTTTGCTTCTTGACTTGGCCTGACCCCGTAAACATTGGGTTACAAGATCCTTCTGCGTTACCCTGCCTCTCGTAGTGCCAACTAGTGTTCTTGACTAATCCCCCCCCCCATTTTGCATAATTGTAAGGTTATTTAGGTGTCCCTCCCGGGACCCCTGGTAAACAGAGTAACAGCAGCTTAGCATATCAGCTGAGGGCAGAAGTAAGCACCTCCAGACATTGTTATTTGTTTATATCCCACCGTGAGTCTGGGACTCAAGTTGGTTTACAAAAGTTAAAACATATAGAGTTTTTGAAAAAGTGCATCCTACAAAAGTTTAAAATATAATTAAACTATCAATGGAGTCGTACCTTGTTTTAGCAAGGCATGACCAGTCCCTCTACCCAATGAGCCAGTCCCCCTCTGACTATTTTAACAAGCCAGAAATGGCATGGATGGAGCAAGCTCCAGAGACTCCAAATACTAAGACATATAACAATGGCTTCAAACTTAAGAAAAAAAGATTCCATCCAGCAAGAACTTTCTGACTTATAAGAGCAGTTCAGCAGTGGAATGCGCTTCCCCAGAGTGTGGTGGAGTCTCCTTCTTTGGAGGTTTTTAAGCAGAGGCTGGATGGCCATCCGTTGGAAATGCTTTGATGGTGTCTTCCTGCATGGCAAGGTGTTGGACTCAATGGCCCTTCTGATCTCTTCCAACTCTTATGATTCCATGATTCAATGGCAGGAGTCTAATCCACATGTGTTGGCTCTCACCTCTCCAAGGATTTTTTTCCACATCCTCAGGCTACACAGATTGAAAAGTATCCAATGCCATTGGACAAGCAGGGACCAAAGTTACATGCACTGGTTCTGTCTTAATTATACAATCCAAATCAGAGCAGATCTGGGCAATTTTATCTTCAAAATGCCAAGTAAGTTATTCACAGACAACAAACTCCACACTAAATGGTCATGATGTCAGGAGATTATGGAGTTGTAGTACAAAACATCTGGAGTATGCTAAGTTGCCTGTAATCAGGCTAAGAAACTGACTGATCAACAGCTGTTTTGCACAGACAAGCTGAAAATCTACATTGATGTTCATAGCATAAGAGTTCTTCATAAGGAACACCCTGTCACTAGTGTCAGGACACATTGTTACTGTGATAGCCCCCCACCCATGGCCATTCAGCTGGTAGTGGTAGGGAAACAGAGAAGTGCCTATCTATATTCCCACCCCTGACCAAGAACATCTTCCACAAAGATCAGCTGGGGTCTTGTGGAGGCCTCAGCAGATGATGACATCAGCCTGTGCCTGGCTATGGGAACATAGGCAGATGTTTCTCCAATCCCCTCTGCTCTCCACCAGCAATGGAATGGCCATTGGGTCAGCTATTGCAGTGATAAAGTGAATCTAAAGGGGGCTTTGCTCCTCGTTGGGGGCAGGGAGGCAAGGACTGTCAACCTCCCCAATGACAGCAAAATACATATGCAAGCATAAGTGTAATTATGTATGTCTATGTTGTCGGGGGATGATAGGAGTTTCAGCCCCACAGAAAAACACAGCAGAAAAGCCAGAGCACAGCTAGCCAACAGCAGCAACCTTGTTCCCCAATAAGGCTACTCACACACAGGAGTTTCTTCCAAAACAGGAGGCACTTTATCTTGCCGCAAAGTTCCATTATTTACAAAACAGAGGCTTGTGCCAGATACCAGGTTTGGTCAACAGACAATATAGACTGGGGATTGCTTTCTTATATACATATCTACAACCAATCAGGTAAGGGTTTGCACACCTCCCTTTACCTTCTGCACATGACCCCAGTTCCTTATGCAACCTTGCAATTACCCACAGCTGGGGCATGATGCAACATCTTTGCAGTGGGCTGATCATTTTCTCCAGGGTTCCCTGCCTGGAATCCCTGACATATGTCACTAACAAATTGCGGGCCATGGTTCTCCATACATGTTGGAATTCTTATACTAGAAGACTATGTTGGACTGGGGCAATTTGTTCTCATGATTTTTATAGCCTTTGTGAAGTTTCTCTCTGGAGAATTTTGAACTACACTGGGGTGAAGTAAGGCAATTTCTAGATTGATTTTTTTTGTATCATGAGGAGGGTCTCTGGGAAGCAGAAATAAAGAATTTCAGAGCTTTATAACTCATGCCATTTGTCTCCTAAACACCTTATTGATTTATGTTTGCAGATCCTACCTTTGGCTCTCTCTCTCTGCTGTTGAACTTTATTTATATTGATTGTGCAAAAACTGATGAGGTAGTAACATGTATTAGATGCTAAATTTTTAGCCTTCAATGTGAAGCTTCAGAAGAACTCGTAGAAAGCAGCCCTAAAATACTGTTACCCTGCTTGCTGGGGGGCCCTTAGGGGGATTCCCAACGCCTGTCAAAATTATAACTTGTGGGAAAAATTAGCTATGAACACCACTTTAGCAATGCAAAGAGGGCAAGGTAATTAAGGATCTTTTGCCCAGTGTTTACAGAGTTGGATCACAGAAAATCAGGCTAACTGTTCAAATGTAAGTATTTTATTGGCATAGATGTTAAAATCCATACAATCACTCAGCTGCACTCACTCCAACAAGCATACAAGACTATAGAAATTTAGGAAGAGGTGAAAATTAAAGAGAGAGAGAGAGAGAAGGGTTTTGGGGTAATACTGTACCAATCCAGAAGTCTTCAGCTGGGAGAAAACAAGGAAAAAGCCGATCTCAGCCATGCCTTTTGAGGCTGAGGGGAGCTTACCGGTAGCATTGTTTGCGAGTCTGAGAGAACTCCAAAAAGGAGGAGAAAAGGGGGCTAATTATAGTGGTAAACAGAGCTAAAAAAATGTCCTGGGGACCAGATGGTTGCAGTTTTATGAAGATGGATTTCAGCTTTGTAGTTCAAAGAAAATACAGCCAGGCATCCTTGTAGTTTCCTGCAAGATGAGTTTGTCATCCTTGGATGCATACTTCAAGGTGTCACATTCCAGGCTTTTTGCATTGCTTATTTGTTCCCATAGACTTATTATCTCCTGTTGGTGTTGTCACGGCTGAAAATCCATTCCAAAGGCCTGTGTGAGCCATTTGCAAGATTCACCTAGGATGCTTGACAGAAAACAGGCTACTGTTTGACCTATCTCCATAGCTCCACTGCCTATGTGTCCTTCCAGTAGATCTCTATGGCTCACTATGTTTGATATAAAATAATTAGGACCCTCAGGACATAGTTGTTAGGTGGGTAACAATACACTTACCAAAGGTGCCATGTAAATCAAGGATAGCTACTCTACAGCAGCTGATGACCCCAAATAAAGAGATCTGTGCATGTTTTAAAAAAAAAAAAACTTCTCAATGCTAAATTAAGTTTTCCCAAAGGCTCACTGTGAAAATATATTCTCCAAGTTTTGTGGTCAGCTGCAGAGATTACACATTATCAATTCAATGTATCTTCCTATAAAGGTAAGGTAAAATCATTCTGCATACTGTACAGCCAAAAGGGTATTCATTCATAAATTCTTGATTGACAAAGTATTGGTATTTGGAAAAGTCACCTTTATGGGACAGAACTCCCAGAACATCACCATACAGTGTGAACAACCCTAGCAAAGAGAGGCAGTATTGAGATATTATAGGATATACAGCCTAATGACTTAGAAGATCAGAAACTGCCCATTGATGAACTACACAAATCATAGCTCTTAACATGTTATACTTGGATGTAAACAAGCTTCATAAACTTAAATTTAAATTTCCCCCTGTGAATTGGAGATGTTAACTAATTGATTTAGGTAAGCCTTGACTGGGTAACGGTTGCTAATTCAGAACCTAACAGTTATGATCACAGGCACTTACAAGTGAACATGAATCATAAGTAAACCACACCAACTACTGCAATATCAAGAGCCATGTTCAGCCCTGCCCAGGTTGTTTTTCACTTTTTGGCTCCTCCAGATTCCTCGGACTGTCCTTTTCTAGCCCTCCCTAAAAGGGTGAATTACCTTCACAGAAATCCTTCAGGAGAGACAATTCAGTATTTTAAAAATTTGAGGAATGGAAACAAGTGAGGGGCTCTGGTGCCTGGAAGTCCTCCCAAGGTCAGGCTGTTTCACTTGGCAGCTGTGGGAATGATTCCTGAGGAGTCCAACTTCCTTTTCTGGATCACTCAGCAGCAGTTTTGAGCCCTTGGTGGACTAGCTGAAAACACGGACACAGGATTTCAATTTTTGTTTATCATTATTATTTTTGTTGAAATTCATTGGTTTTACAACAGAAGTCAAAAACAACAAAAAATGATACTACTGAGAAATTTGTTCTAGCTCTGACGCACACATAAATACACACAC